>JAECWU010000079.1:0-196626 GCA_018150985.1 Chymomyza costata | reverse complement strand
TTTATGCCCAACCAATTTTAACAAAAATTTTCCCACAAGGATACAAAATCAAATAAGACTGTGTCGAGTCAATATCGCAATTCCGCTTGAATGCTTCTGAAGAACTAGACCATGATACGCACATTGTACCATTTCTTACACCCCAACTACTAGTTCTATATTCTTTGGTCCTACCCATTTATGTATGTATGTATATACACAGGGCCGTAGAATCCGGTTCCAGGGGGGAAATGTACCGGCCCCTCTATTACACCTTTAGCTTGAATCTCGACAGTACGACAGTAATTACACCCTTGGGAAAACTCCGTGCCCGGGAGGAATCCCCCCTTTCCCACTCTCGCCGGGCGTGTATATACATATATTGAGCTTGTGTAAAGCATTCCACTTAAGACCAACTTTCACAGTTCAAAACGTTCTACGTTTTTCTTATGACTACAGCGAAATTCACAAATCCAAAACTAAACAGTTGAATATGTTGACGTAGTTTCCCCGTAATATTTATCAAGCCATACTTCAGCATCCTTTTCCATAAAAATGGAAAAACGACCTATGACTCCGAAAAATTTCATTGGGAGGGATACCTTGAAGCGACAAGACACTATAGAAACCAAAAGACTAAGAAACAAAAGAATATGGCTATAAATAATGCGCTGCTACCAAGTTGCACATAAATTTATCTCCCTTTTGTTGGATAAACATACGATGCAATTGAGTTTGTAACCAGGACTAGCTTAGCGACTTGCGATACCGCAACAGAGTCTAAATAGCATTAAGAAGGAAGAAACAAAACAAAAGATCACGTAAAATCATAGAAAAGAAACAAACAAGCAAGGACATTGTGCACAAAAGGCACGCCAAACTCAATAAACAGCTGTCGACAGTTGAACTGTGACAATTTCTGTCTCTTACCTGGATCTTAGGTGCGCTACGAAAATGTTGGGATTAAAGGAAGCGCAACTCACTTTCTACAAGACAAACCTAAGGAGTTTGTTTGGCAAATGTTGAAAAAAGGTTAAAAACGCATTAATCACATGATGACGAGAACACGTTCCAATTGACACAGATTTACCGGCAGCTGGTAGTGAAAGCTAAGAATTAAAAACTCGGGATTACAAATATTGTGGCTGAGTTTGTTTAGTTTTGCTCTTTCCAGAGAAATACATATCTATTACAATATTTTAGAACCAACAATTTTATAATCAAAAACTAAACATTTACAATTATATACATATGTATATATATTCTGTATGTATATGTATACAAACCGCAAACTATAAAATGTACTTAAATTAATGACTCGAAAGTTTTTAAAAGAGATAGAAAATGTTCTATACTAAGCAGCTTATCTCAACAAGAACAAAGCCCGAAAATAACACTAGTTTACAAATTTATGGGTCATCGAGTGAACCATCGTAAAAAAGTGTTTTTTAGGGTAATTTGAAGATGTTATAGAACCATGAACGGCAGTTCCAATCTTCACTCAATCACATTTTTGTATGAAAAAAAAAATTGTTCATTCAAAGTTTTTCATTTGCGCTCAGTTACGTCTTCACGAATTTGTATGCAGCTGTAGTCGTGATTTTTCGTTCATGCTTCTATAACATCTTCAATTCTTATCCGATTTTAAAGATCTTGGATCGAAATGTTCGTAAAAGAATTCTCTTTCAGTTTGAGGCTTAACATAATTTAAAAAAATTTTTTTTCGTTAGTAAAAATCAAATCAAAAATTTAAAATTTTAAAAAATGGTCGAAAATTACACTTTTTCCGACTTTGGTTGCTTGTAACTTCTATATTTAACCTGCACATAAGTATATATCACTGTAAAGAGCACATCAATACCTTTCGATCTAATCATCTTTCATGTTGATACAAGATTTTGTTCACGAGATATTGACGAATAACTGAAATAAGTGCCCAAAAGCATGTTTTTCGAAAATATCTCGAAAACGGTGCTTAAGAAAAAAAAAGGTTGCATTTTCGTGTTTCTCGACCCCAAATTACCCTAAAAAACACCTTTTTACGAAGGTTCATTTTTCGTGTAAACTAGTGGAATTGTAGTACGGCCTCTGACAATTTTTTAAATGAATAAGAAATCAGAAATGGCTCAAATAGAGGATTTGATATCTTTATCCAATTCCAGATTTGAATAATTTGAATGATGACGGCACATGAAAGGAAACAATTTTTTTTTGTTAATTTTTTTTCTCTCCGTGTTGAACTCATTTCATTTTGAAATGCAAATAGTCATCTTCTGTCTAAATTTAATTCTTGTAGGCCTTCAGGCTTTGAGAGCCAGGAACACAACAGACTAACAGGTGGACTAGAGCTTACGAAGCATCTTTCAGGCCCCCTTGACATAAGATTTGTTGGACACGGGTACACAATCTTTAGGTGCAGATTTTCATAGGTATCCATATTAGTACATATGTATATGTACATATGTACATCGCCCTCCTTTGGGAGTTGTGCACATTGCATTGCTTGAGATAACATACGTACTTACATACATACATATGTATGTACGTATGCACCTTGAAAGTAGGCCCTTGAGCAGATTTTCCAGGAATAAGTTAAAAAACTTAGAATTTAAGAAATTGACAACTTACCGACCATTTACATATATAATTTATTACATACATATGCTCCAATTAATAACTTATATAGAAGGCTTGGCTTGCTGCAGCTCTCTGCCGGCGCAAATATGTTAATAAATAATGTATGTTGTACGCAATGTACCACAAGGCTTCGATCGTTTTGTAATGTCTCCTTATAACAACTGAATAAAGCAAATGCGATTCACTACGAATATATACATTCTTAATATGCATACTAGGTAATATTTTTAAACTATTTGCATTACAATTAACACAAAATAAAGCAAGCAATTTTTTCGAGCAGTTTTTAAGTAACTGTAAACTGTGCTTATCGTTTTCAGGTTTGCAAGCAATATTTATCGATTTAAAACGATACCAAATATTAAATAAAACAGCTGAATAATCGTTTTAAAATAAACCCGGATTTTCATGTTTATGAAAAAACTAAAATTTTATTCTGGTTGTTATTATTGTAGACAGAATTATCAGGTTTAAAGGCGATTTACTTCTTGGCCTTCTTGGCATCACCCTTGGCACCCTCCTCATTCTCAGCAGCTTCCTTAGCCTTCTTAGCGCGAATGCCAACCAGACGAGCATCAGTGCGAGCCTGCAAATAATTAAAATGATTTAATTAACCCATATGAACACAATAATATTTCTAGCAAACGCACCTTGCGCAGAGTAGCGAATGCCTTGAAGTTCTTCTCGTCCTTAGTGACTTCACGGAACTCAATGACGGGCTGCTCCTTCTTAAGAGGCATAATTGGACCGCGAAGTTGGGTAGCCAATTTGCATTCCTCCAAGGTAGATTCACCCTTGCGGATCTTCTTCTCATTAAGTGGGAACAGAATCAATTTGCTTCTGTATTCCTTCAAGCGCTGAATGTTGCGTTGACGCGACTCCAACGACTTGTTCTTGCGACGGCGGTCGACCGCAATGCCAATGGTTTTGGCAAAGCCGCAAGTCAAACCAGCACCCTATTTAAAATAAGATAGTTGTTAATTTTAACCCATGCCAATAAGCTTTAATAAATTTTACCTTCAGTTCCTCCACAGTGAAACCACGACCGGTACGCAATTTTGTGTGATAGCGAATGGTGGGGCAACGAACCGTGGGACGCAGAGGACCACTGGCTGGACGTGGGAAAACAGCCTTGGCCTTCTTAACGCGGTTCTGGTGTCTGCGGAATTTACGCGCAGGCTGATTGAACCACGTTCGCACATGGCGTTGCCACCACTTGTGGAAGTGCTGATTTGGAATCATATTATTACCCTTACCCATCTTGGCTGTTTATAAAGGCTGTAAAAGTAAAACATAAACATATTAGCGGTCACTCTGATAATAACCAAATAGCGTTGCTAGTGCACAATAGCTGCAGCTGCCGCCGCAACACCACGTGGCTAGCAAATTCGGCAAATTTTAGCCACATAAATGCACATATTGCAGCAAGTTTTTTTTAGCATAGCATTGCTTCGGATGGCTTGGACATTATGCGATGTATATGAAATCATTTCCCATATTGTTTGTTTCTTAATTTTATTTATTTCTGTGCAACACAAAAATTTCACGCACCTTTTCTTCCCAACAACTAATCAAAAAGGAAATCGCAACCAACTTCACGCCATAGCATGAAGTAAAAATGTCCCATGGGAAATTTCCCTTGTCGAATACACAAAATCCCCAGCTATCGATTGGTGATGCAATCAGTGTTAACTAAACTACGCGTAAAGGCACATTTATTCGCTGCTAAAGCATTAAAAATAGTACAATCAATCTTTGGATTACGCTCTGAATGTCTAAAAATATATTTTTGATGGTTTTCGCGAGTATTACACATTATATTGGAGCATTTACCCAATCGATTGCCTATAGTGTCGCGTGGCAACTCTGAACTGTACTTTCTGATACAGATAAAAACTATTTATTGACTATCTATAATCGAGAAATTGCGCGCTTATTTTTCGCATTGAACCAATAAATCGCCATCGCCACTAAATAAAACAAAACATACAGCCCCCCAATATGACTGAGGATATCAGCAATCCAATTACCGAGCTTAAATTCGAAGATGTATCACAGCTCAACTTCTCGAAACTGTATTCGCCGAAGATGAAAAGCGTCTATTGGCGCTACTTCGGCTTCCCCTCCAATGATAATGACGAAGTAATTACCAAGCAAAACGTGGTATGTATTAAATGCCACAAAGTCTTAACAAACCACGGCAACACAACAAATTTGCGGGCGCACTTGCAACATAGGCACAAAGATCTGTTCAGAAACTTATGCCAGGAGCACGATATTCAAGTGCCGCCGCGAAAAACGCCGCGCAATGTGAGCCATCCGCCATTGTCGAAGCGCAATGTATCGTCTAGGCGCGTAAAATTGGAATTCATCAATAATCGCAATCATGACAATGGCTCCGATGAAGATATGGATGAGGCTGCATTGGCCGCTGCGGCCATGCAAGCCGAAGAGGAAAATTCATCCCAAACTATGTTGTATGAGACCATGGTACCACTCACTTATGACGATGCCGACAATTTGGTCGAAGAAGAGGAGCGCTCTATTACAATTGAGCCGCGTGAAATTAAATATGGTCGCAAGCGGAAAAGTACAGCACCCCCAGCAGCTATGCACTATACACGAATGCCTATTAAGACCGAAAACAGCGGAGTTGGTACACTTTTGCGCAGCTATACGCCAGCAAATATAGCCAATTTACCAGAAGCGATGGCCGATATCGTCATCAAGGACTTGAGAAACGTTGAGACGCTCTATGATGTAGGCATCAGCGAGTTCATACGTCTGGCCATGGGAAACTCGTGCAACATTCCCTTACCACAAAAGGTAAGTCTGGCTGGACTTTAGATAAGTTTCTTAGACTAATATTGCATGTTATTTGTATTTATATACAGATTGATTCATTGATAAGCGAAATGCATGCTTCAAAGTTCTTGGAAGTTGGAGACTTTACACGCGACTATACTGCTGAGAAGCCATATTCTCTGGCTTTTGAACTTTGGGTCAATGTAGAGCAACGCCGCTTTTTGAGCATCTTTCATAATTATTTGAATGAAGACAATCAAACTGTACGAAGTGCATTGTATGCCACCGTGGAGTATACCGATTATATGGTCTTTGATGAGCTATTTTCCGACTTTTACTTACCAAACTGCACGTTGGCCAATTTAAACTATGATGATGAAGAAGATATACTACACGCATACTTGAAGGAGAAAAGTAAGCATCCATTTAAAATTACTTGATACCAATTTTCATGTATGGCAAATTTTACATTTGCAGACATACCCATTGTGCTCTGCTATGTCGCCGTTATTGACAAGTGTTTGCGACGCGTTTTTGAACTAGACGAGGTGGCCACGCTGCTGGATCAAGTCAAGGACATTATGCAGCGTCATTCTGCAGAGATCAGCTCAAAGGTGGCCGAGTTACCATCATATAATGAACATTTTCCATGGACTTTATATGAGCTCTTGAAATTTTTTGCCGAGTCTATATCCTGGTCTGAAGACATGGATCAACTTGTCATGGCAGCAAAGACTGTTACAGAAGCACTTAGTGCACTTGTTGTAAGTTATAGCTTTATCAACTTTAAAAACTTATGCTTAGTCTTGAATTTTGTGGGCAGATTGCTTTGGACACTTTGCGCGGCGAGGATATTCCACTTTGCAGCATGCTCTCGCCCATAACATCAAAAATTCTCATCAAGAAACTGGGCATAGTTGAACAAGATGATGCGCTTATGATGAATATTAAACGCACAATTTCTGCAGTGCTGCAGACTCACATAATAGGCAACGACACGCTGACAAGCGCTGCGCTGCTAGATCCCAGATTCCATCGTCTGACAACCATTGAAAATTTGGAGAGATGCACTCGTATGCTGACACAAAAATACAATAAAGTTTTTGGTGATGCAACAGGTGAACATAGCAATGAACCAACAGAAGTGGCGGCAACTACTTCGATTACCACAACGCCGACGGTTACCATTAAGACAGAGCCACATACAAAGTCGATCGGTAGCAGTTCCAAAAAGTCAAGTAAGTATTTAGTTTGTTTGTCCACACTATACAATTTTCCTAATTAAATATTTGCCTTAGAATTGGAACAATTGTTTGATATAGCTGACATCCCTAATCCACCGAAGCGTGATTCTACTAGCACAGTAGAAACTGATTTAAAACGATACCGCGATGAAGTTGTTGTACAACTGGACGAATCTCCAGTTGAATGGTGGTCTAAAATGGGACACATATATGGCACGCTACGTGATCTGGCTACTCTTTATCAGGGTGTACCCGGTGTGGTGACAATGAATTTCAAAAAGGTTTTGAAAGAACAGATTTATGACTTTAATAAGCGCTATATATTGACTGGCAGTCAAATTGATGCTATAATGTTTTTGCATCATCACAATAACTAAAAAAAAGGCGCGAAATTGTTGTGCATTTTATCTATTTTTATTATCTACAACAAGAAACTAATTGTAAATTATATCATTATGGCGTATTAGGCACAATAAACATTTAAAATATTCTATATTAACACCTTATAATTATATTAAATGGTTGGACGAGTTTTTTTGTATGGCAGTATGCACATAATATTCTCTTATCTAACGTAATCAAATGCAATGTACACAACAAACTATAATACACATACATATGTAGATATGAGGCTAAATAAAGTCGAATGAACTTACCACTTAATGAAATCATCTACGGTTTCTTCGTGTTGTTTGTCAAAGTCAGCGCATAACTTTAAGGCAATATTTATAAATGAGCGTATGGTCTTCTGTCAAGAACTTATGTTGCGTGGCTCACATTTAACCGAACTTGCCGAGCTTGTGAAGACTCTTTTCAGCAAATCTTCACATTGAATTTGGCGTGTTCTTTTCGGATTGGATTGTGCTTTGGTTTCGATCAGTTATGACTCTTTGGAGTAAATGTGGATTGCAGTAGACGGCAATGAGTGATGATCATGCGATAAAAAAATAAAACATTAGCTTGGTCACAAAGTAAACTTGTCAATTTCCACAGCTAAACAATGCAGGCACCCTTTTACTTTTTTACACAATTTACTATAGACTTTTTTACACACTTTTATTCGATGGTAAAAGAATCGGCAAGTACATAAAAAAAAATCTTTTCTTTTCGCCTTCTAATGCGATTTCTTTATCAATCAATTTGTCAGCCCGATAAATATCAGACGTCGTTGTTTTTACTCTTTTTTATTTAACTTGTGTAAAAAGTTAGTAATAACTATAACATTTTTATATTACAGAAAAGGGATATACATTAATATACATGTGGTTAACAAAATTTGTTGATATTAATTGGTAGTGTAACTTTGAAACTAAGTCTAAACTTATGCCCTGATTCATTTATAGATCTAGATTTATTGATAGGTCATAAAAATATACCACCTTGATCAAAAAGTTTCTGGAATTTATTTATAAATAAAAAATAAAAGATTATTCATCAAAATCAATATTGTCCCCTTCAAAGTACTCCCCATCGACTGCAACGCACTTATACCAGCGCTTGATCCATTCCTCGAAACATTTTTTATAATCTTTTTGCGGTATGGCCATCAGAGCCATCTCCGATTTTTCCATGACCTCATCTTGGGTGCTGTAGCGTGTTCCACGGAGCGGTTTCTTGAGTCTACCGAATAGAAAAAAATCGCAGGGAGCCAAATCAGGTGAATTCGGTGATTGTTGGATGGTATTCGTTCCATTTTTAGCCAAATAGTCACGAATAACGATGGCATTGTGTGACGGTGCGTTATCATGGTGCAAGATCCACGAGTTGTTTGCCCACAAATCCGGTCTTTTTTGGCGAATTGCTTCACGCAAACGTATCATAACGCCCAAATAATACTCCTTGTTCACGGTCTGTCCTTGTGGAAGGAATTCATGAAACACCACACCCTTGTAATCCATGAAAACTGTGAGCATCGCCTTCTTTTTCGACTGAAAGCAACGTGGTTTTTTCGGTCGTGGCTCATTTGGTGCACGCGTGTCATACTCATAAATCCAGGTCTCGCCTCCAGTAATGATCCGTTTGATGAATGTTGGGTCGGATTCAGCCTTCGAAATCATGTCTTTTGCGATGTCAACGCGGTCCTTTTTTTGCATAAAATTCAAGTCTTTCGGCACCAGCTTTGTAGCGACACGTCTGAAGCCCAAATCTTTAACCAAAATGTCATGAACGGATCCAAAAGCAATGCCCAACTCCTCTGCCATCTCTCTAATGGTCAACTTGCGGTTTATGGTCATCCATTTTTTGATTGTGTTGATGTTTTCGTCGGTTTTTGATGTCGATGGCCTGCCGCTGCGTTCATCATCGTTGAGGGACTCACGGCCACTTCTGATACGTTCGTGCCACTGGTAAATGGCTGTTTTTTTCAGAGTATCGTTGCCGAAACACTTTTGTAACATTTCCAATGTCGTTGCACCATTGAGACCGTTTTTAACGCAAAACTTAATACAAACTCGTTGTTGCAAATTCAATTCCATTTTTAAAATTTAAAAAAATCGAAAACACGTACAATCGCAGATGTACTCAATCACTTTTACAAATGTCAAAATATCCAGCTGAAAATTGCATAGAATGTCAATGACAGAGGTGGCAATTCAAAAAAAAAAAAAGAGACATCAAATCGGGTGACTGAGAGCGCCACAAGTTGATGATTCCGGGAACTTTTTGATCATAAATTATAAATAATACAAATTTAAAGTATAAAATTAAGCCAAATTCTAGATCATTTTTTGGTACTTTTACACAAAATTTTAGTATTTTTCGTACATTTTTAATGGCTTGTGGTGGATTTTTTTTTTGAAACTGCGGTCACACTTACACAGCAGTCGCCTACACTGCAAAAAGAAAAACAATAGCCAACAAATTTGCATAAAAATAAACATTAATTGCTTTGTATTAAATTTTTTGGCCTCGCGAGACCTTTGATATGTACGTGAACGATATTAATTTTGCACATAGTGATAAAGTTTAAATCATGTAAACGCCACAGCAGCCTAGTAACGAATTCCTATCAGTAACGGGGCGGCGGCAAGTGCAACAGCCAACGAATAACATCGCCGCTGCTGCTGCGATTTGTCGTCGTCGTTGTTTTGTGACGAAAGCAAAAAAAAAACAGCTGCAAAAATACTTCACAGTCTATAATTTAGTGGATTCATTTTACTAAACTCGATACATTTGAAACGCACGAGCCAGATGTGCCGCTTAGACATACGCCACTTCTGTGAGGAGTGGCGCATCTGGATACGTCCACTGCTCATAGTCACCTATGTCGTATTTGCCATTATTGTGGTGCCACTGCTGATTGTAAACTCTTTGAAAGATGGATTCACGCGTAAGGATCAAGTTGTACTTATTGGTGGCTTGTTTGTGCTTTCAACGGTGCCTGTGTCAATATGGCACATTATTCAACACGTCATCCATTTTACACAACCGATATTGCAAAAGCATATCATACGTATATTATGGATGGTGCCCATCTATGCGTTAAACGCGGTAAGTGGGTCAAGCGAACGTAACTGGAAACCGCATAAAGCCTCAGCAGTAAACATAAGTCTTATTTATTTACAGTGGATTGGTTTGTTTTTCCCAAAGCATTCGATCTATGTAGACTCATTTCGTGAATGCTATGAAGCCTATGTAATATACAATTTTATGGTGTATTTGTTAAACTATTTGAATCTCGGTGAGGATTTGGAGGCCACTATGCAGTACAAGCCACAAGTCTATCATTTCTTTCCATTGTGTTGCATGCGTCCTTGGAGCATGGGACGCGAGTTTATACACAATTGTAAGCATGGCATATTGCAGTATACCGTAGTCCGGCCCATAACTACATTAATATCAGTGTAAGCACACCAAAAGCACGCTAGCACTGATCCTTATATTAATGTGTTCTTAATCTGTTTCAGTATTTGCGAGCTAAGCGGTGTTTATGGTGAGGGTGAATTCGCCGGAAATGTTGCCTTTCCCTACATTGTGGTCATCAACAACATTTCCCAGTTTGTTGCCATGTACTGTCTGGTGTTGTTTTATCGCGCCAACAAAGAAGACTTACGGCCCATGAAACCATTTTCAAAATTTCTTTGCATCAAAGCTGTGGTGTTCTTTTCATTTTTGTACGTTCGCCCACATGAAGTTATGAATGCAAAGAGCCTATCTAATCAGCTATTTTAATTACAGTCAAGGCGTGGTGCTCAATATACTCGTTTACTATAAAGTTATCAAGGGCATTTTCGGCTCCGATGTGGGTGATGCTAATTTGGCATCGCTGCTGCAAGTGAGTAATCAAAAAATATGCTTCAAGTACAATATTCCATAGCCCTGTGTATATTTGCGTTTTACATATCGCTGCCATTCTATGAGTTTATATTGTGGTATATATTAAATATACTTATACCATTTGAATTTAGTAATCGCGGCAATTTAATTTATTTTTTGTGCTGAAATAAAATATGTTGCTTACGAAAATTGTAAACATACAAATGACATTCGTCACCTTAGCGCAGCGATAGCACTTCGCAAGTAAACACGGGTTTTGATTCAATTCTTATTTTGTGTATTAATTCTCATTTTCTAAATCTTCCTGAAAACAAAACCCAGAACTTTCTCATTTGCATTGAAATGTTCATTGCCGCCGTGGCTCACATCTACAGTTTCCCACATCATCCATTCCACATAAATTCACCTGATTACTGGAACAATCCCAACCACAGTTGGTGTCGTGCTTTCCTCTCCATGATGGACATTTCAGACATGCAAGAAGATGTGACCGAACACATTGGCGTTGTCAGCAGCTCTATAAGTCGTCGTTTCCAAGGAAGAACTGCTTACCAACCGCTTGCGCGAGCTCCACGACGCTCTAGTAGCGAATCTGAGTACTTAATGAGCAAGCGCCAAGATCAAGCGCTGGTCACAGCTTCCACTCAAGCAGGTAATATAACTACAGGGTCCAGGGCACATAAAAGCACATATGGCGCTACATCAAGTCGCCTGATTGTGCCAGTCAACGTTTGCATTGAACAACGCACCAACCACTTACACACACTTACTGAAACACAAAACTCCTCTCGATTTCCTATAGCAGGCGCGGCCGTTGAACTCGAAAACAGCAGCAACTACCAACAACAACAACTGCAACTGCCAAGGGCTAGTAATTTTACGGGCATAGGCATACAAAGCTCCCATCCGACAGACACAACAACGACGGGGGCACGTCAACGCGACACACAACATTTGCGCGAGCGTGAACGCAGTAGCGACTTTCAGCCACAGCATTTTCTGGGCGGTGTAGGACCGCCACCGACTAGTGGCAGCAGTTTTCTGCAGCCACGGCCTGCTGCGGCTGCTGCACCCATACCTGAGTCCAACGATGACTATGCGCTGCTGCTGGGCGCAGGCAGATGACAACGTTATAACGATGTGCTGGGCTATGGGGATGAGGACGATGTAGATGTTAGTCAGAATATGAATGAGCCCTCATCAGTCAGTGCATCGTTGTCGGTTTCGTTTGGCATGTCGAGCAGTTTGAAGTTTAGCGCCACGTGCAGCAATCAAAGTGCGTCCGAATGGTCAAACTCGACAGGTGGCGATGATGATGATGATGATGAAAACGATGAAGATGCTCAGCAGAATGATGATAATCGACAGGAACAGCAGCGACCAGTTGTAGTAGTAGCCAGAAGCAGACACGATAGAGAATACATCACCTAAAAACAAGCGAACTGACGAAACTTAACTAATTATCTTTTTATGGATGTATAATTTTCCTTACAATTTCATATTTTATTATTTGGTCATTAATTTGGCAAACAAAATATTGTTTTGATATTCCTTTGTAGTAAGCTAAAAAGATTTATTTAAAATACTCAACATTGAGATACTTTTGCGTTTAGAGCTCGTATTTAAAGAGCATATAAAATCGTGGCCTTAGTTTCAATTGTAAACAAACAAAAAAAAACCAAACTGATTTTATATAGTAGTTTTCACATGCTTATATTGTATGTAAACATTTATATTCCAAAGAATCTTCATATAATTTGAATATGCCTGAAATGTGCATTAAGTGCGAAATCTAAGTTTTGTTCAAAACTATTTGAATCACTAGTTTATCTAGCCACTAGTTTATCTAAAATTTGATTCAAAACCGATTAAAATTTTTTGTGTTTCTCGGATTCATTAAAATGTTTAGATTTTGAACTGAATGCGCAATTAAGTATGTGAGTTAGGCTCAGTCGTAAGTCATGCATCAGGCTTTACAGTTTTCATAAAAAAAAAATTTTTATACGCGTAGGGCCGTACACCTTATACGAAAACTAAAAACCCTTTCCATTTAGTAGTTGCTACTTTGATTAGGCTAATTATACCTATAATGCATAGTGAAAACATAGTGAATTAATATATACATACCTAAACAATTGTGAATTTTGTGACTGCCGGTCAGAAAAGGGCGTAGCTTATTTAATAAACATACGTATTGTAATAAAAAAGTCTTATATAAAAAGTAACATATTAAATTATAACTAAACATGATATGTTTTAAAATGTCTTATTTTTGTAAAAAATTTTTAATTGGCTTTGCTTAATATTTTTGATTTTTGTATCTTGTTTATTATTTAGTTGAAAGTTTTTAATCAAAATATATTAAAAAACAGAACTACCGGACATGTTTCCCATTTCGATTTGTTGAATTGCCAGCAAAGTTTAGACTACGATAATGTTTCATTAAATTCTCTCAACCTATGTAATAGTTAGTGTAAGCTTCTTCTTCGTCTTTTGTGGATTCGTTTCAAATGCGAAAATTTCCACATGCATTTATTTGGATGTACAAAACGTGAAACCAAAACTAATTACATATACAAAATTTGTTGCGGATATGCAAATCATGACAGGGTAAATTACTTAAGAAAGTAGTATTCAGTAGCAAAGCTTTTGATAGTCTTTTTTTTTTTTTTAAGTCAAATTAGCTGTGTCCATAAATTTGTTTGTTTTCTAAATCCATTCATAGAGTTATTTTTATTCGGTCATTAAATTTGAATGTTTCCAGCTAAAAACTTTTACCATATTTTTATTGATATTTATATACTACATGGCATCCTCTAATTTTTATGCGAAAGAACCTAACTAAGAACTTGTACCACCCTGTGACTATTAGCAAATTAGTTATCAACAAAATTGTTGTCTTACTTTTGGCCAACAAACAAGATAAAATTCGGCTTATAAAAATCACGTGAATCATGACAAAATAAAAATAACTTGTTCTTCGAGTACTCACAGCTAAGACTGATAAGCTGCAATAATTACGCTGCAAAAAATTCCGACAACCATAAAACACAGTCGTGAACCTTTATAACACTTTGATTTCGTTTTGTAAATTGTTTTTATTTTTAAGCATTTCATTTCATGTCTTTTTTTTTTTTTTAATACTTGCATTTAACTTTAGAACAGAATGACACAGAAAATCTAAAATTACCTGATATTTAAATTAGACACAATAAAGGCAGATACAAGTAGTAGAACAGTTCCACCAAAAAGGCGAAAAAAACACAGTTTAAATGGACAAGACGTTAAGTACACGCGGAATAAAATACAATAAAATGACATTGCATATGACAATGTTTTAAAATACATACAAAAATACAAATACAGTAGATACATCAAATCAAATACAATTCGCTGATAGTATAAAACAAAACCGATACTCAATCAAAGTCTAATTGATTGATACAAAAACAAAATTCAGTCCAGTCATATATAACATGTGCTGCTTGCGGCCGCCAATATAAATATAATATATGTATATGTTAATGTATTCCCCGTAACAAATTCGCTGCGGTGAAAGGCACACCATATATTGCTTTAAACCGCAAGTCGTTCAGTTTTTATTGCTTTAGTTATTATAGTTCTGCCTGCCGCCCAGCTCGAGCAAATAACGATCCGGATGATCCATCCAATCGGCAGCTGTTAGTTTGACTGTGCGTTGACGTTCCGCTTCCTTAATTTGCCATTTTTTAATATCCAATTGCACCTCACGTGATGTTTTATCGCCGCAGCCCCAAACCTGTTGGAAAAAATGGCATAAATGTAGTTTTTGTTGTTGGTCAAATGTTGGTAAAAAGGTGGTGAAATGTAGACTTATTTTAAAAATATATAAAGGGTAGTAAATAAATATTATTTGCAAATTTTATACTCTTTACGCAGCTGGTAATTAAAAAAATTTACAAAAACTTAGGCAAGTTACTTTTTGTGCTTAAATTTTTCTGTGAATCGGACATCGAAGAGGCAAGGGCTCTACATTAACTTGTTATTCAAAAAAATTATTGAATTGCATGGATATGTTTAAAGTATAAAGCTGTGCAACACATACATACATATGTATATAAAATATAGGTAACGAACGATATGGATAAGGATTAATCCTTTAATTTCAAATTGATTTGTTGGCTTTAAAATGCATGCATAGCTACGGAAAGAGTATTAAATCTTTGGCAAAGCCAAAGTATGCGTTTTTTATTTTAATATTGTAATGTTGCATATTATTAACAAAAAGCTAGTAATAAAATTCTAACTTTAGCGTTGTGTGCCATGTAACAGAGAGCAGAGTTAAATTTACAGCATTACAATATTAAATGTTAATTTTTTAAGTGCTTAGACTGGAACTTTGCCGTTGATATATGTCTATGACTTTTTATAGCATATATATATCACATATATACATATATTTATTCTGTGTTAAATATTTAAAGCTTAATGGCTTCATTATTAAAAAATAAACATAGAAAAAATCTATACAAATAAAATGTATTAACCGTAAAAGCAATTAAAATCATTTTAATGGAGTTTACACCGAACAACTTAGCACTCAAAGATGGACCTACGAATGTCGGAATCAACGTTATTCAATTCTGCAAAGTTTGTGATTGTTTGTAGTCCCTTCTTATACTAAGTATCAAGTTGGACAACCATATTGTTGCCTTTTTCATTAAGTTTGTTGAATTGGTCACTTAACTTGATGCTCACAATCATTGTATAAGATTCCAAATTATTGTACCAATACTGACCTCAATGGACATAAGACCTGCAGCAATGCCTTTGCAATCTACTTTCTCAAAGTGTTCATCAACTGATATAATAGGCTTTCGTGGATCAGACCCAGCACGCAGGCCCTTAGGATAACCACGTATGCTCGTGTTGAGGTACAATATATTGGGCTTTTTTTCCAGTATCACAAATCTAAAAAGAAAACATGTTAGTTTGAAATTGTAGCACATAACTGCAAACTTACTTGGGCAACAATTGCACGACGCAGCTACCTTCGCCACCTACAAACAAATGCGTTTCCTTCCACTCACTGGGCGCTGCAATGCAATATGTTTGATCATCCTTTGTATGAAGCAGCACAAGCGTTGGGCCACGATAACCCAAAACATGATGCAAAAAACGATTAGCACCCACACCATGTTCATTGGAATCATAGAGCAATGTCCAGTGTGATGGCATCATTGAGAGTTTTTCTTTAAATATCTGTACGGCTGAAGATGCGCTGGATGTGGTTGCTTTCGTGCCAGTTGATTGTGGCGTAATGGTTTGCGGCTTAGAATACAGAGGTGGCAGTGCGCCAGCTAGCAGCCAAGCCTGTGAAAGTGGCATTAGTGATTCTTGTTGAGTTGCTCCAACAGCGTTGTGATCTGTGGTATCTGTAAAAGGATTGCGTTGCTCCAGCACTGGTGTTTGCAGCTCTATGCCGCATGATAGTGACTGCTGCTCCAGCCCACGATAGGCTGTTGATAACGTGTGCAGACAATATTTGTGCACAAGTAACACCAAACGTATTAAGTTCTGCTCAAACCAGCGGCAAACGTAGCCCAGACTAAGGCTATCGTGGCATAGAAATATGGACTTGGTAACCGAACCAAACGTTCGATTGATCTGCAAAAGAAAAATGTTAGAACAATGATTGTAGTACATACTTAATTTATAACTTACGTTGGTGCAGAGCACTGCATTACCAGAGTGCTGCATGGCAATTGTATAGCATATGTGTAGCAAGCGAGTGACACCAGTTTTATCAATAAAATCGGAATTATCTTCCTGCGCGTACATTTTAATGTAGCATTCAAGGACCTTGGCGTCATCCATTATGCCCAAGAAACGCTCACACTGTTGTCGAAATGCTACAGTGCCCAAATGCTTAGTCGTGGCCCTAGAATTTATATGCATTTGATGAAACAGACGCTGACCCAAATCCACATATTGAGGGAATACTTGTGACTGCAAAAGGTATGTACAAATTGTAAATGACGTCAGAGCTACTCAAGCACACTGTTTTACTTGGCAGATGAATCAAGAAATCGATATTAATGCTATGGCGTGAAAATTTAAAACATTTCCAAGCATTCTTAGACGAATTCGGGATATATTAAAAATATCGTGCATGCCATAAAGCACAAGTAAAACAGGGCGTAGTTACAAACATTGTTGCGCTTAAATTACTCACAACAAAAACATCTGCCACAATGCCATTAATGCCATACTTTGCCGATGTCTGTTCTTTAAGTATTTCAGCTAATTTTTCTATGGGCACCAACTGAGTCAAGTACTTCTCGGTAACATCGGCACCTGAGGCCGATCTTGTCATTGTTTGCTGCACCTTGAGACTATTGTTGCTGCCGCTGCTGCTAGCAGCGACTCCAATATCGTTGGCATTGTTATTGCCATTTGTTGAATTTATGCTGGATTTTTGTTGATAATGATGATTTTTATGTTTCCCACCATCGAGCGATGGTTCACTGCCTTCGGCATCACTTTTAGTGCTTGCGTTATTACCCATTTACTTGGTTGTAATGGTGTGTTTTGTTGATAAACTTCGACGCAATTGAATTGCAAAAAATTTCCTCAATGAAGAGTGAAGTAAAGGGCACAAAAGGCAAACTAACACACAGGCTTGCACTGAAAATTATTTTTTATGAGCGCAACAGGTGCAGGGAATTTTATTTTTTAAGTGTAAATATAACTGCGCAGCAGTAAGGCTTGTTATGAAACACACACACAGAAAGCGCTAATAACTCAGACAAACATATTTACATAATTAAATTGAATATCAAACGTTGAAACGAGCTGCAAAACAAAACAAAAAAAAATAACCAGCTGGGCAATTTTGTAGTTTGCCACTTCTATCGATAACATTTTGGCATTTCGCAGCACCAAACAGTGCCGTAAAACCAGAAAAATAAGCAAACGACAAAAGATAAACAAATGGTTGCGCCTGCCAGTGCATTGCAAAATAATGCAAATTCTGACGATGATGAGCTAACATCATCGGCAGCTAGTGTCACTTCCAGTTTACACGGCTCAAGCCTTTTACTGGATGCTAATTCAACCAAACGAAAAAGCGCCTTTCTGCCCTATCGCCCTCAGGCAACAGTTCTGACCAATCTACAGCGCGGCAATACAGAGGCCACATTTTGTCCTGTAGAAGTCTCATTGTCCTTTCATGAGCGCGCCGGTCAAGGAGAAATCACCGAAGAGCAAGTAAACGCGGAACTGGCTAGACTGCAGAGCATTGATCTTAAAGACGCTAATGGCTTCACGCCACTTCATTGGGCTGCTTCCTATGGTCAATTGGTGTCAGCGCAACTACTTGTGGCTGCAGGCGCTAATGTAAATACTGAAGCTCCGGAAATGGTTACACCTCTTTTACTAGCAGCTGCTGGTGGACACAATGAAATTGTGCGTTTCCTTTTGGATCACGGCGCTAGCGTCACACATATGGACATTGTTGGCAACACGGCGCTTATGTACGCAGCAGCAGGCAATCATCCACACACTTGCAATGAGCTGCTAGCCAAAGATTTGGATTTCAGCACCACGAATGAGCAAGGTGAGACGGCCTATGCGCTGGCTGTGGAGCATGGCTCCCACTTGGCACAAGCTTTGTTGGAGCAGTATATGTGTGCAATATTAACAACAGGCTCTTTTTCTGCTTAAAATTTAGGAATTCAATAGTCATAATTAGTGAGTAACCATTAATAATTACAAATTTATCTAGAACTCGAACATTTTATTTTTACTTTTGCGTGTTTGTTGCTCTTTGCTCAAATTTCGTTCCTCTGCTTGTAGTGTTGCTAGTTCCTGCTGCTGCATTTGCAACTGGCAACTCAAACGCTTTTTAAGCTGCACATCGCCTGTATTGCGATCCAAGGACTGTTGCACCTTGGCTATGTCTCTTTGTTTGCGTCGTATATCGTCGGCCACACGCACTGTCTCTACATTGAGCGATTTGTTCGAGTGTTGTTTTAGGTCACTGGCCTGGCGTGAGTTATTTTTTTCTTCTTGCTTGCTGCTTAAAACACTACTATTGAGGAAGGAAAACACATCGGTTCTTTTGCATTCACGTTCGTATGCTTTTTCATTGGCAGCTTGCTGGCGACGTTGTGCCCGTTTTAGCTTGCGTTCTACAGTAAAGTAGTCCTTGTCACCATTGGCAGCCTCACGAAGCTCCATGCAAGCGTCTAAAGATCGTCCTTGTGGTAAGATTTGTGCGCTTACGGGTGTAACAATGCCGCGACCATCAGAGCCCAAACCTGTGCCATGTATATATCCCATTTTGGCCATTAGCTTAGATCCGATACCCTTATTGATTTGAATAGAGTTTTAAATTAAAGAAAGGTTTTGTAGCATTGAATGATTACCCGTGTATGCTTCTCCCAAGCACCCAGCCGCTCGGTTGGCTTAAAGGTAAACAGACTCAGCTCTACCATGCGCGCTTGATGGGCTGCCGCCAAATCGTCCATATCCGATTCATCTTCAACCTCACTATCATTGCTGTCAGTAGAACTGTCGTCATTGCTACTAAGACTGTCCTCTTCCTCGGTGGTTAAAGGAAACAGTTCCTCAAACTTAAAGTCCCTTTCGCGCTCTTTATGCTCTAATCCATCTAAACGCACGCGGCAGGATTGTTCCACAAAGTTTACACACAGCACACGTCCACGATGCCATAGACGATCTGGCAGCTTGGCTAGCACAGGACAACTACGTGCTAGCTTGTGAAAATCTGGCGCATTGTATGATTTTATTGCAGCACCAGGTACAAGTTCGCCATGTGAATAATGACAACGAATCTCATCAAAACGGCATTCACCTTCCAGATAGTAGTTACAAGGCAACATTTCACGATGCGTTGGATTTGTAAAGAGTACTCTTAGCCGTACATCTAAGACGCCGTTGCTGTCCACGATAACTTCATCATCTACACCACAGATTAATGCATTATGATAGCTTAAAGCGCCCCAGCTGTGCTCGTGTGGAGCGGCACATTTTTCGCCCAGCATTGCATTGTATTTTTCTCTCAATGTTTGCAACTGCTGCTGCTCATTTGCTTCATCTAGTTTGGGTGGCGCTTGCTGCAATTCATTAAGCTCATTTTGAAACCGCTGCAACTCATCGTCCAATTCATTATCTTCTGTTGTTGCCTCCTCTGTAGTTTCTCTGGTTAGCGCTAATAGCTCCTGTAAATTTGTACGTAGTGCTAAAAGTTCTGAACGTTGCTGTTCATCGCTGGTGCCGAGCAATGCCTGCTCTACGGCCAATAGCTGCAAAATTGAGAAAATCTTCATTGCTTATTTTGGAACCATTTTTGAATACTCACTTGCGCTTCGTATTCATCCATTCCTCAATTGGAAATTTATACAAATATTAAAATTTCTTCATTTTCTATAGTTTGCCAAATTTCCCAAACAAATAGCGATTGCGATAATAACAAATATCGATAGACGGGCCAGGGGTGGCGCTGAGCATATGGGCCCCACCGGCTTGTGCTTCTTCTTACCGACCCCAAATAGTCACACTGTTTTGAATTTTGCATAATATGCGTAGTTATTGTAAATAATTTCTCAAAATGCAGTTTACATTAAATAACCAAGCCAGAAGGCTTATACCACAAGTGTATGTGAAAAGCCTACAAGTGTCACAACGTTTTACCAGCAAAATAAGCGTGAATGTGGATGCGGAGGTACTAACAGGCTTGGAGGAGGCAACAATAAAGCCTCGTAAACACCCCGGCATCATTAAACAAAATCATATAGAATTAACTCAAAAACTTTGCGAAACTTTAAAGCGAATTGTTGGCGATCATCCCATCAAAAAAGTTCAGCGTGACAGCCAGTTGCTTAACCAGTACATTAAATCACGGCATCCTCCACCGACTAACGAGGAAATCGAAAACAATAAACAAAAAATTATAGAGGAAATTAATGCCAAGATGCCTCTGGAACGCTTAGCAACACTCAGCCAAGAGGAGGCAACGCGCTGGCAACGCAAACGCGAGTTAGAATTAAATAAAAGACTGGCACAACGCACTTACGCATGGAAGCCCATAGAGTATGGATCCTATGAAGGCATTGTCTATGCTGTTGCAAGAGGTGCACATGAATATGCGGTGCTAAAACGCGTATTCTCTGAAATAGTAACACGTGATCCACAGTTTATGCCACACAGTTTTTTTGATTTTGGCTCTGGTATAGGGACCGGCATGTGGGTAGCAAGTGAACTGTGGCGGGAGAGCATATTTGAGTATTATAATGTGGATAAGTCACGGGAAATGAACGAAATTTCCGAATTAATACTGCGCGATGGACATGAGAACAAGCAAGTTACTTTAAAAAATGTTTTCTATAGACAGTTTTTGCCTGCCATTGACACCCAATATGATTTGGTGCTGATCTCACATACTCTGTTCGAGTTGCCCGATGTAAACAAACGCAAAGAAGTTTTGCGCAATTTGTGGCGCAAATGTGATGGTTATATGATTATTGTTGAGGAGGGCACGCGAAGAGGCAGCGAGCTAGTTAACGAGGCGCGACGTTTTCTTCTAAAATCAAATGAATCTGAAGAAGGGCACGTGTTTGCTCCGGTGAGTTTTGATTTATTTATTTGTGCCTATGGGATGACAAAATAAGAAGTTTGCTTCATTTTTGAGTTTATTATTAAACGTTTGTCTTGCTAAGATGTGTCGTATTTTGTAACATATGAGCACATTTATAAAATAAAATGCTTACTATTTTTTTTTTTTCTACGCAGTGTCCGCACGATCTGCGCTGCCCACGTTTGAGTGACCTAAACGATCGCACGCCTTGCAACTTTTCTGTCTCTTATGCGCCTTTAAGACTTAGCAGTGATGATCGACGCGATCGTAAGGAATCGCTCTTCAGTTATGCCATATTGAAGAAAGGTGCCATAAGCGATCCCACACAGCAATGGCCGCGAATAGTACGTCCTACTTTAGTGCGCTCCAAGCATGCCATTTGCCGTACCTGCACATCTAGCGGCAACTTGCAGGAAGTCATCTTTACGGCTGCCAAACATGGAAGGTATGACACAACTTATTCGCAATATTTTGCACATAAAAAAGTTTGTTTTATAAATATTTGCAGACCCGCATATACCTGCGCCAGAGCCAGCCGTTGGGGTGACCGATTGCCCATGGATTTGGGCACATCACAAATAACTGATAACAAATCAAAATCCGAACAAGACGCGGATGCACCAAAAGATGAGGCGTAGTCCACATTATTATTGTAGATGTTTTGTTAAGTTTATTGTTTAGTTGTGCGCTGCACCCTGCTTATGGCTAATTGGCCTTAAAAACCTAACGCACAATTAGTTTAATTATGTGCAAACAAATCGTCTCGGAGCGCAGGGCGTAGCAAAAATTTAATTAAATACTTAGTTGCATTTAAATTAACCATATACACACATTGTATATTCATTGATAGACAGCAAAAGCTTGTAAATTTTGTACAAACTGCCAAACACACCCTCGCCTAGATTTTTAATGGTGAAATAAAAGGCAACTAAAGACAAAAATACGAAAGAGAAAAGGTTATAACAATATACACATACCAATGGGATGCGAAGCGTCTGGGTTGGCCGCAGCATTGGTAAATAGATCGCTTTCGTATATAAAGGGTAGCTTTATGTACATATATGAAAACTTATATACAAGCTAATGTGTATATAAGCATTAGGTTAACCAATGGCCAACGCTTTCGTCACGTCTAAAGCTTTAATTTTAGTTGGCAACAAAATGTGTTACTAATGAAAAAATGCAATATTTTATTATTCACCTACATTGGCTTAAAATTGCGCGAAAATCTGAAATTTGATATCACTCAATCAGAGTGTATTAAGGAAACAGTAGATGCGAAAATTCCTTTATACTTAAGGCATTAAAATGATTGTTCAATGTGATATTCTATTGTTTTCCACAGAATATACAAAATCCTATTCAATCATCTAACCTTCTGCCTGGGTTTTTTGCATCGTATCTCAAACTAAGTGAAGTCTTGTTTTTGCACCTTGAGCCAGCCTATGACGCAAGTTCTACCTAGTTGTGAATCTCTGGACTACATTGTAAAAGTCTACGTATTGAATCCCTGCTTTGATTTAGTTATATTATTTTGTCGCATTTCTATCTGAAAGTTTGGTTTCAAGTGATCCCTTTAATTTGATATATGTCAGCTAAACTTTCATTTAGAGCCTTGGCTTGGTATTAGCGCCAATCCTAGTTCTGTAGGACTTGCATATGTCAACTTCATGGTTACACACACACGCTGACATTTCACTATAGTATATTAATATGAAACGCGCCCTTTAATAACATGAACAGAACCGCGGATCATCCCCGCATTAAGCAGGCGAGTCCTTGCGTGGCCAAATGGTATAATGTACAAAGTGAAATATATGGCAAAGCAAGAGGGAACTTCTGGGCGCTAAAACTGGTACGTCGTCTTGTATATAGTGCCCTGAGTGCATGAATGGGTGGGTGTGTGTTTTGTTCATTTTTTAAGGATTGGCTTTATAACAAGGTGTGTTCGCAGCAAAAGGCATTGCTTATACATATGTACATACCTATTTTATTTGTATGTATTTGAACATTTGTACATATGCTTATGAAAGTGGTTTGTACTATATTGGCAGGAAATTGCTTATAAGTATCAAGAAAAATGTTTGCGGGGTGCTGTAAGAATATTCCACAATTGAATAAAGCACACAAGACACAAATTATTATTATTAAATTAATAATAAAACTGTCTCCTTGGGCTGAAAAAGTAAATGTTAAGAATTTATCGATAGTACCAAATAATAAATACGTAAGAAACACAGAAACAGTAATTGAATAATCTAGTAATCCAAGTGATATGATAATGATTGTGGTATTGCAACTATGTAGTCGTTACTAACATTGGTTTTCCTAACAAAAAGTAAAGGATTCTCCAATTAATTCAAAAAGGAATTTTATCTAATGAGTTGAATAATAATTTTATATTTCTTATTTCTTGGTGTTATTTCCAAATGCATACTACACAAAACAAAAGGGTGGACATATTAGTACATACAAAAGTATAATGTGTATTAAAATAATATAAATATGTAGAATATCTAAAGCGCTGCTTTTGCTTAAATATAAGGTAGAAACTATTAGTATAATGTTACAGAGTATAAATGCAAGTTTTGAAATTTTTTACATAGCATTACACATTGGCCGCATTGGTGGTAAGGTCACACACCCTTACAACTGTTTAGTTTGGTGATATTGTTCTTTAGCTCGTTATGTTCGAATCTTTGATTTCCTCCATTTCGGGTTGTTTGCGTTCATCGTTTTCCTGTTGGAATTTTTGCTCCCACTTGCATTTTATTGCTGCTAGATGATCAAGTTGCTCTTTTGTACGTTGATCAGTGTGTAAACCAATTCGCTTAGACTCTGTTTGAGAAACACAGAAAGTCTTTTTGGGTTGAAACGATGGCTCCTGCAATATTTTAAGTTTGCATGTTTTAGACTTTTCTTGTTCCTTTATACGCACCCTTTCCTGACGTTCCTTTCTGCGAGCTAAATCAGCATACCAATGCTTCATTGTATCGGGAGTCTTTGGCATTGTAATCTTGTGCACGACAGGCATTTTACTAAGTCTTTTATGACATGCTTTAAAATTAGGCATTGGTTGACTGTGAAATTGGCGCGCTTTGCGTAGATCTTCCTCTTGTTTTTTCACGGCATCCTGCCTTTTGTGTTCATATACATCTTTGAAACTGTATGCTTTTGGTATAACACCTGTGGAGACACTGGAGCAGGCAACTTTCTTACCCGCAGGTGTCCATGCCAATCTTAAATTGGATGGACCACGCAGCCCAGCAGCCTCTGCGGCAGGCACGTCACAATTCTCATTTTTTGGTTGGAGCGGCATCTTTAAGCTCCTTCTCTGCAGCTTCAGGCTCCTGCTTAATTTTTGTATTCCAATCAAAAGGTATGAGCTCATGCGTTTGATTAACCAAGTCGCTGCAATTGTTGCTAGCATTTTTTGCTGCTACAAAGAAGTTTTCGGAGTGATCCAAATTGAAATCTCCAACGGCAATGTTATCCCAATTGTATTCCATATATTCTTGTTTTACTGACTCGGCCATGATTGTCGAAGTAGTTTATTTGATGTATTGCTAACTTTACTCAATATTTTCACTTATTTTATAGCTCTACTTTTTGCTATTTGCCAATATTTACAGTTTTTTTTGTAGCTTTAATTTTTCGGCGTATGCCGGCGCAAGGTTGCACTGTGTTAATCGATATTCAGGCGTTGATCAATAATCGACATCGTTAGAGAGCGCGGCTTTATTAAAAAATATTTGCTTTTTTAAATGTATATCTCAAACATTTGTAAATTAAAGGATCAGATAAATTTATTTGAACGCTTATTTTTATTTATTTGCTATTTTATTAGAATATTGTTTTTATAATTTCTATAAACAATTGCGCTCACAGCGACAGAAAAGCCTACTACGCGAAAGCAATATTGTGTTCAGCAAGAACAAGAAAGTCATTATTATTATAACTATACAGGGAACTTTGTTTCAGATAATCTAAATAATTTACATGTCTGAGGTTAACTGGTGTAAGCAAGCCGCCGAAACAGAAGCACCCAATTTTGCAAACTCTTCATTATTGAGTTTGGTCTGCCCTTTCGGTATTCATGGCAAGCGCATTTGCATCAGTTGAAGGATTTGCAAGTGGTAACGTTTACTTGGGCAAGAGCTAACAAGCTACCTTAACTAAACTTACCTCGTTAACTTCGGATTACTAGGCACCTGCAGATTTCGGCTTCCTTAGAGCAACGATTAATTATACGACAAAATTGGTCATGTAGAAAATCGACTCTGTTTAAATTACTTGTTATTACATATATAGGACATATTTATATATTTTATTTAAACAACATTTCTGCTCCATCGCATGGTACAAACAACAAGACGCCATATTTTACATATTTTACAAATAAAAGTTTTGAAAACGTAGATTTTACATAGTACTTACAGCGCACATACGTGCGGCCTAAATAAATGTTGTGTTTGGCATAATTGTGTTACACCATTGGGTTGATTGGTGCAGTTTAATAAAAATAGGTTGGTTCTCTGATCTATTCCATTTCACAATGTTTGTGCTCATCGTTTTCGTGTTTGGACTTTTGCTCCCACTTACACTTTAAAGCTGTATCACAATGCAATCGCTCTTGTACGCGTTGATCTGCGTTTAAGCAAAAACGCTTAGACTCTGTTTGAGGAATATGTGAAGCTTTTTTGGTTTGAAGCGATGGTTCCTGCAAGTATTTAGGTTTGCATTTTTTTGACTTATCTAGTTAACCTTTTTACACACCTTCTCCTGGCGCTCCTTTCTGCGATCCGAGTCTGCATACCAACGCTTCATAATTTCTGGAGTCTTTGGAATTGTAATCTTGTGGACGATAGGTATTTCATTCAGTCTTTTATGACATGCTTTAAAATTGGGCACCGGTTGACTGTGAAATTGACGAGCTTTGCGTTGCTCCTCCTCTTGTTTTCGCAAGGCATCTTGTCTCTTGAGCTCATAAACATCTTTAAATCTGTATGCTTTAGGTATAGCACCTGTAGAAACAGTGCAGCAAGCAGTTTTACTATCCTGAGTAGTCCATGCCAATCTTAAATTTGATGGTCTACGCGGACTGATCCCAGCAGTTCCTGCGGCAGGCACCTCACAGTTTTCGTTATTTTTTTTTAGTGGCTCTTTAAGCACCTCTGTTGAAACTATTGATATGTGTGGCTCTTGCTTAACTTGTGTATTCCAATTTAGAGGTATTAGTTCATGTGTTGCCTTGAGTTTTTCGTTGCAATTGTTTGCGTCGTTTACTGTGCCAAACAAATGATCCAAGTTTGAGTCTCCAACAACAAAGTTATCCCAATTGTTTTCCATATTTTTCTTGTTTTACTGACTCAGCCACATTTATAAAAGTATTATATAGACAAGAAATATTCAATGCATGCAGTCCCGCACTTTTCAGTTTTTACAGTTATCTTTTGTTTATATTTTTGTCTCTTGTTAGCACAGACAGGGTTGTATTTTATTGATCGCAATTTTCGTTGTGCGTTTTGATATCGATATCAAAGGCGCGCGGCGATTTGAAAATTAAAATTAACCCCTTCATTTGTAAATGGCATATGGATATTGTCTTAAATGCGAATGCTAGGGTGCTTTATTAGGTAAGGGAAACAAAAAAATAATAAAAATTTATAGGGATAGATGCTTCTATTTGCTGAGTCAAAAATTATGGTAGTTATGCTTTTTTAAAAGTTCAAAGTAGTTAAATTTATTGAGTTATTTAAAAAAAAATTTTAAAAAAAAAAAAAAAAAAAAAAAAAAAAATATATTTAAAAAAATTTGGGGGGCCCAAAATTTTTTTCCTCCAAGAAAAAAAAATCTTTTTCGTCATATCATATCATGAAATTTGGAAATTGTTACCAGTTCTTATCTTATCCTTAGATGTCAACCAGCAGTACACATCATTATTTTTTCTTGTTTAAATTATGTTCATATAAGCTGTAATTACATATATAAAAAGTCTCAATATACAGCAATGATCTTAAGGTATTCTTCAAAGTTATCATAAAAATCTGATCAGCATAATAAGCATAATGATTGGTAAATTTAATTAAGACCCCAAATACTGCTGCGTTGTTCAAGTCATTAACCCATTTTGTCGTAAACAGAGTAAAATTGATACGACAGGATTCACAAGGATATACTATACCCAACCATGAACCAACTATTACATTATATATTCGTTCTTTTATATGCACACTGTGACCAGTGCCACCCCAAGCCAAACCAAGCTAAGCCAACAGACACACGTCATAGCGCCAGCTCTCTGTGGCATCTCTTACTAAATGTTATATACTAGGTGGGGTCACCTATTAAAAAGGCGCGTTTGCTGGTGTCAGCTGTCGCTCTGTCGCTCTGTCTCTATCTGGCTATTTGTATTAGTAAGGTGCGTCCCACAACAACAACAGCAAAAACTGTAGCGGTTAGAAAGCATGCGCCGCCGTTGTTGCAACATTTTAGTAAGTGATGACCCACCCAGTCAGTTAGCTTACTCTGACCAGCTAGCCCAGCATTGTTGTTCCTTTTGTTTGAGTCTAGTTCTAATGTCGCCTCCCCCGAACCAAAAAAACAACAAAAGTTTTTACATAGTAGAAACGTGAAACATTTAAGTTGATCAAGTGGCATTATGGGAGGCTACCTAGCTGCTGTTGGCACGGTTCTACATCAGTTTTGGCTCGGATGTCGTCAGGAATAGTTGCGGTATACGGTGCTCTGTTAGACAAAAGTTAATCATGTTTTAGTATATGATATAGTTTTCTTATATCCCTAACCGGCATATTTCATTCGCGCCTGTATCTTGCTGAACCGTTACCATTGTGACTATAATTTCCGGTTGAGCAAAATTTCAGGTGTGTGAGAAATTTGTTACGGTATCATCGGGAACCTAATAAAATATATAAAAGAAAATAACTTCCGTGATGCTGCTTATCTGGAATGAACTAATAATACATAGATTGTGCCAACAAAGCGCACTTAGTGAACCAACTTGTTTCAAAAATACCATGCTTTGATTTGAATCAAATGGTGACAATGGTGATATGAGAACGATCTTTTCTTTGGTAATATAAAAGAATATCTCTGTACACTCACAAAAACTTATCTGGCAGTTCCTACAAATTTTACGGTAATTATGCATAATTGGTTTTAATTTTTTGGTTTTTTTCAAATTTTTTTAAATCCTTGCGAAGGCCGTAACATTTTTGACGCCATTAAGTTCGGGCCATGTCTAGGGGTGTTGTCGGTCAAAAGCAGTAAGGATTATAAGAAAAAAAGTGTTGGTGGGGTTGGGAGTCCAAATTTCATAAATAGTTTAATTTTTGGCCGTGTAGCTTAACCCCTACAGTGGATAGAATGAATGAAAAATTTATAAGGAACTAAGATATTTCGAGACTGCTTTGGAGCCACAGGACTTTTCCCTAGGTCATTAGAGTTTATGATAGATTTTAAATCCTATTTCTTGTTACAGGCCTATTTGGGATATCCCATTTGGTATTTTTTTTATTTAAAGTTTTATCATTCCGTGCGAAATTTTTCATTCTGCGTATAGGCCTTTAGAAGAAAAAACAGATTCTGTGGTATTCAAAAAAAAAAAAAAAAACAGATAGCTTGTGCCAGAATATAACTGCTAAGAAGAAAATCGGACTTCTGTTCTGATAAAATTTGGATGAAAGCGATTTTGCAATACCACAGAATCAGTTTTTTCTTCTATTAATACTAAGTAATTCCTAATTTTTTATGGTGCTTGATTCTAAGAAATAATTGTAAACCGTCTTATGATCTAGTTTTTTCGTTTACGTTTGTTTCAACAAATAAAAAGTTTACATGTGACAGGGCTACCCTATTGGATTATGTGCCGCAGAAATCCAAATCGGAAGTCCAAAATCCTCAGCACTAAAGGGTTTTTGACATAATCCCAGAAGATCCCACCATAAGAGGTATTTTGGAGATTTGGAGATTTAAACCTGCTGTAGTTTTTTTAACTTCGAGACCAAAAACATCAACGGACAAAAAAAAATTTCTAGGGTTTTTTAAGGTTATATTTTAACACAGACACAAAAAAAAATCTCTTTTCGAGTTTGGAGGTCAGACCATGTTAATTATGTATATGCTTTTGGGGTAGTTGACCCCAGCAAGTTTATTGTTCTGACATAACCTCAACACCCCTATTAAATGAGGTAATTTGGAGGATCCCTGACCTGCTGGGGTGTGTTATGGATTCAGATTCAGCGAGCTCAAAAACAAATAAATATTTTTTTTGAGGGAGAAAATTAAATATATTTTTCTAACAAAAGCTAACATTTTAAAACGAGACACTTGGGTTTTCCTTTGTCACATCAAACGATTCAAAGAAAGTCGGTAGAAACAGCGGTAGTACGAAAATCTTGAAATATGGATCAGTTTCAGCTACAAGCTCTGTTTTTTTTATTGAGAAAAATTTGTACGTAGATTTATTTTCACTTTGAATTAAATCCTTCCAAAAAAATTTTTTTTTTTTATAAAAAAAAAAATTTTTTTTATAATAAATTAATTTAATTTTTTTTTTTTTTGGTTTATTTTTTATTTTTTTTTTTTTTTTTTTTTTTTTTTTTTTTTTTTTTTTTTTTAAAATTTTTTTTTTTTAAAAATTTTTTTTTTTTTTTTTTTTTAGCTGAATTTTCTAGGTTAAAATTTTATTGTTTTCCAATATTGTGCAAAATGTCACCCAAGATCTTACTGAATTTTCCCCCCTAACAGGTGGACCTGACACAGGGGTTAAATCGTAAATATAATATGTAAATAAATGATATACTATACATAAATTCCTGCATTCATACAATATAAAAGCTTGATTATGCTATATGAAAGCTCAACAAGAGCATAGGGCGTCAAATATATTCTTATAGTGGGAGTATATTAAGAAAGTACATAGTTTTGTATGTTTTTAATCAGAAAATCAGCTCATAACCAAGATTACCTCATAAAAAAAAAAACCCTCCCCCAAAAAAAAAAAAATAAATTACTTCACAAAAAAAAAAAAAAAAAAAAAAAATTTAATTCTTAACATTTTTGGTCTAAAAGTTTTTTTTACGAATAATAGAATTAGAGATTAATGAATTGATGAACTCAAACATTTTTCAAAATGGCGTTTAGGTTTTTGAGTTAAAATAAAAAAAAAACAAGATTACCTCATAACAGGTAACTACTAGTGGTATTAAAATAACTAAAAACGGTTTTATTGGTAACTTTGGCGACCTCTATCGCCCGAAATATCAACACCTGAGCATCACTGTCATTAAAAAAAAAAATAAAAATACGCAAAATTGAATTCTTACCTTTTTTGGTCTTTGTACGAAAAATATTATAGTATTAGAGATTAATGAATTAATTAACTCAAAAATTTTTCAAAATGGCGTTTAGGCTTTTTGGGTTGTTCCGAAAACAATAAGCAAGAGAAATTATGGTGCGAAATTGGTTTCATATCTTTGAGAAGATAATCAAAACTTAACTCTGCTTAATTATTGTTTTTGGGAGATTAAGTCATAGAACGCCGTATGCAGAACCAAGGGACCAATAAATACGTCTTTCAGAAATTATAGCTACTAAGGAAAAAAAACGGTTGTTTAAGCCGAAAATCGTTTATTCAATATGGGGAATAAAGTTCTTCCTTTCCATTCGATTGACATAAAATGCAGTTTGTAGTTAACCTTCACTTGAGGCTTCAAATGTTGTAAACACTTTTCCATAAGAGTAACTAAAAATTTTACAATTCGGAATCGAAATACAGAACAGGCATGATAATAAATAAGTATAAAGACTTAATTTCTTTATGAAATGCCTTAAAAATCTATCGACCATAAACTAAAAGACACATTTTATTTTATAAAATTAAGCACAAATTTTCCTGGATTCCGATCTTTCGTTTAATGGATAGATTTTTAAAGAGATTGATATCAAAATTGCGACATTTATTTAATTTAAACGCGCTCATAGAGTCTTGTAGCAAATCGACTCATTGCTTTTAGGTAGAAATTTTGTTGAAAATGATAACCGATGGGAATATTGCTTGTTGAAAGAGATGTTTGGCACACGCCCTGTAGATAAGAGAGGTAAAAGTAAAAAACTTCGGTGCGGGGAGAGTTTCTGACCATAGCCATGTTTACAGCAAAACCACCATACATAAGCTTCTAAAACATCCGGAACATCATGCAAAGTATGGCCATTCTGGTCGTCCGTCCTTGGTAGAAAATCGTGATGTGAGGAGAATAAAAAAATTTGGCGATCAAAGAAAACAAAACTGCACCGGAAATTTGTTCGGAATGGGATTCTACAAAGTCAAAAATATGAAAAAAAAAAACCGCGTAAATGCCAGCTTCTTCCTCGTCATAAGGCTGCACGTATGAACTTAGCAGAGATACACCAATTTTGGGACTTTGTGAGGCAAAACTTTTTTTTTGTGATAGAAAAAATTTACTATCGATGATATCAGAACCGAAAATCAAGTAAGGGTGTTTTAAAACTTTCAAAAAAGTTCGTTGATGATATGAGTGCCTTTGTAGGTATTTAAAAGCAGTCTTGTATGCGTCGAGACATATAGTATGAAACCTAGAGATTATATAAATTTACTTTACGATGTTCCTTTCAAAATTTGGAAAGCAAAATTCGGATAATTGTGGGTTCTTCAAAAGGATAACGCTACCATATATATCTTTCGTGGAACAAAACTCTTTGTTGAGGTACGTGAAATGGCGAGATTATCTTGGCCCGAAAAAATTCCTAATCTAATTCGAATTGAAAATCTTTGGGGTATGCTTGCTCATAAGTTGTACAGAAATGGATGGCCCGAAGGAAGTGACGAACACTTAAGTGGCTAAATGGGCCAAAATAGTAGATAGATCCGACATTCAAAATTTACGAAACTCCATGCTCAATTCTATAAGTGTTAAACAAACATGAAGGTCTGTCTAATGTAATCGATTTTGTAACACCAATATTAAGTTTTCGAAATAAAAAGTAAAAAATGCTAAAGTGTACCACTTACTTATTTCGCACTGAAGCATTTTTATTTAATTTTTATAAATTCCAATTAAATAGTTTTTAAGCTTTTGTTTTTTTATATTATTTGTCTTGTTATAAAGTTTTAGGCCCATACGCAGCATGCAAAAATTCCGCACGAAATGTCAAAACTTTATATAAAAAAAAAATTCCCTTTTTTTAAATAAAAAATTATTCGGAACATAAATAATTTATTTTTACTTTGCTACGAAACAAAATTGAGTGTACCATATCTTTCCGCGATGAGGAGGCTCAGTAAGTGCAATGATCCTGAGAGCGATGCCGGTGGTAGCTTAACTACTGGCAAGGCTTCCCAGGGCCGGTAAAGTCGTAGGTAAGCGCCAAATCTAAAATCAAACCCACATAACACAATTCTTCTGCGAGGGAGAATGTAACGTCTGTCCCTCATGTTAGTGCCGGCTATAGCGGGCGTCTGATTTGGAGACAGGCGGCTAGCGATATAAACGTGTAATTCCTGGCAGATTCGTAGGCCAAGGTAGCAGCCCTAGCAGCGAACTAAGCAACCTGGGCCAAACACCCATCTTTCTGAAATTACATGATTACTAAAACATCAAAATCTGGCCCTACGCTCCAACCGGAGATAAAGGAAACAATATATACAATATTAGACGTATGTCTTTCTTTTTCATGTTTCTTGGGAATATTTAATAAACGTATTTCCTTTTTTTTACATTTAATAATGCAAATTTATAAAATATTTATTCATTTTATTTTACCCAACTAATCCCCCACTAATAGGCGCTTTCCCGAGTACTGCACGCCATCTCAACAAGCCATTGCTGAGTAACATTGTGGATGACTGAAAATTATCAAAAGAAGCCGCATTAAAATGGACTTTGCTGTTTAGAAAAAATATAGATTATAGTATTATAAATAATATACGACATAAACGTTTAAGTTGCGAAGTGATAACTACAACAATAGCGAATACGTCAAAAAGTTCTCAGCAGGGCCGATGGGGCAAAGTAAATAACTCAAATCAAACTGAATACAAATAATTGTTGCGTACATAACATATGTAAATTGTATGTTTCTAATCGTAAAAATTTTTAATCTTATCATAAGTTTATTGTTATTAATCATATCATAGCTATTTTTATAAACTGCACCTGAAAAATAATGCCAAGTTAATTGAAGTTGCATTGAGTGCTTAGCTGGTTGACAAGTATTTGTTGATCTTCTTGTTTTGTTCTTTGGCTAACCATGACGTATGATTTATATAAGATAGTATTTAGTTTGTTTTTAAGCCTTGTAGACCAAGGGCAAGAGACAGTGGTGGCTATAGAAAATAATTTCGGGGGAGGGGGGTCTTAGTAAAAACTAAAAAACTCAAGTCATTGAGAAACCCTTCTTACTATCCGCCAATGATAGAAGCTACTATATGAGGTTAGTGCAAAAAATAGTTTTATGTACAATCTAAAAGCAAATAACTAAGTCTGTCCCTTCCTCTGTTCTGAGTCGCATGGGTTTTGAAGTCCAGTGTGTCTTAAGCTGTCACAGAATCGGATAAAAACTGTGGAAATTAAGTAGTAGTGAAAAGAGTATACTAAAGTCCAACTCAAACCAGTCCATTTGTTTATGTTTATTTCATTTCCTCTAATTTCTTCAATAGGCTTTTGTCTTTTGTTTAGCTTGTAGAGTTAAACTTAAATTCAAATCGGCTCAAAGTCCATCTGGGTTGTATTATTCAGCTGCAAGTAATTCCACTTAATGTGCACGATTTGTTCATGAACTGAAAAAGCAAAGTTTACGATAATAATTAAATAAAATACTCAGTAAGCAAGTTTTATTTTTTCCATTAAAAGTCCAAATACAATAAAAGTTGTATAGCAACACTTTGATAGAGAAATGTTGCATATGAATCACAAAACTTTAGCTGATTGAGGTCATTTTGAAGAAAGAAAAAATAAAATAAAAAAAATATAATTTCTATAATAATATGTATTTTTTTTTTTGTAATTAAAATAAGTGATAACATAATAGTTGAGTGCTGTGGCGTTTGATCATTTCCTTTATAGTATATTTTTAGATTTTTCTGAGAGTTCCACTAAGAGACTTGTATCAATCATGGACCATCTCAACTGACATATGATAATGGTCTTGCGTTTAACCCTTTCCTGTCTTCACGAGTATGAAGTACCTTCAGGACGCTGACCTGCTAGAGCGAGGAACATTTAAGTTTTTTATTTACTGTATCCAGATTTCGATTTCAATTATAAAGGTATGTGTACAATATGTGCTATCTTTTATTGAGAATTTCAACCTAATTATAAATAAATTGTTTTTTAAGCATTTTTTATGAATGATTTGTATGGCATATGTCAAAGTCAAAAATACTCAGTTAGCATTGCCATTTCATCATGGAAAGACATACGCCCGAACAACGTTTAAAAATTATCTGTATTTCGATATTGGCCAAAAGAGATCGTGCTCAGTAAAAAAATGGGTGTTGATAGGTGGAGAACCCTACGTCCATTTTAGCGATCGTCGATATATCCACCTATTTGAAACTGCGATCATCGAGCTGTTTTCTACAAGACTCCATACCTATTTTAGCTTTATTGGATATTCAATATATTTTTGACGTCTACGTAGAGTAAGTGGGCGATATAGGAAATGATGATGATGATTGTGCTCAAAGCTCAAAATTTTTCGAAAATTATATTTTCAGACGTAAAAAGTATACTTGGCGTCGTTAGCAGCAAAATTGGTTAAGTGTTATTGGAGCGCACGATGGAATCAATTTTAAAAAAAGTAATACAGCGAGGCGTGCCCGGCAGTGTAAAACCCTGTACAAAAAAAGATTTATCCCAGTTTCGTACTAAGAATTTCCAATTGGAACATTTTTTGTGGTGCAAAACTATATTGATACCTAAACGTTCCGCAAATTTTAAGATTTTGGTGAAAATGGGCATTTGCGTCAAAGGCGTTATTTAAAGTATATGGTTTAAGTTTCGAAGGGGATATGTTGAAGGGTGTGGGACAAAACGATGAAGCGCATTGCGGGGGTGGGTGGGTGCTGCAATAATCAAATTTGGATGTGGATTTGTTCATTAAAGGCACATTAATTAGCTTACCAAAATTGGTGGTTTTAGGTCATTTGTTAATATTTAAAAACGAAACGCTCAAAAATTGACGCAGTTTATAAGCAAGGGAGGTACAATTTGTGCATTTTAGGCTATAACTTTTAGTTGAAGAATTGTCCGATTTTATTTTTTTTGTATGAAGATGCCATGTAATCATAACGATATGTTAAGTTTCAGATTGAAATATTAAACGGTTTAGATAAAGACTGGGGAATCTCGGGGGAACGGGAAAAGATATTGACATATTCAAATTTTTTCTTCTGAGGAAATATGCGCATCAGCTGGTAGCATTTTGCTATTATATATATTTTTGAGGCCCCGAGATCTAGGTGGGCGATATAGGAAATGATGAGACGGACATGGCTCAATCGCTACAAAAGGTTATGATAAGTATTTTGGTATAAAGGACTTGGGAAGTCTGCCCGCCTCCTTCTTGCCGTTACATACATTGCACAAATCTAGTATACCCTTTGTACCTATAGGTACAGGGTATAAAAAATTAACTCTTTTAATAAAATCTTTTTAAAAAAATAAGACTGATATTTTCTGTTATGAATTTCTACACTCTAGTCGAGAGCATGGGATGGGCATGGGTGCCCGGCGTTGGGAATTTCTACATATTTTTTTTATACCTGTTAAATTTTTTCAAAGGAGGGACTCGATACGAGCATTGGCCCGTTGCCCGGCTTAGCTCACGACGCCGATAGCGGCTAAAATGCTTCGTTCTAGCGTAATATCAGACTATTAAATCCGATGTACCATTATTTAATCAATATACTTGGGAAAATACAAAATTATAATAGTTTTTACTTTTTTAACTACTTTACTTTTTGCTCAGGATCAAGAAAATTCTTTTAGATTTTGATTAAAAAATATTGAGATTTTTCATGTTACCACTTAGAGGGCCTTTCGGTGTTGTAGTCCACCGAAATTTTTTAAGTTTCCACAAGTTTTAAACATGTTCTACTAGACTGATTTGTAATACTAAGTCAAAAATCACGCTTTGAATGAATTTAGGAACACCCCTGAAATGAAAATCTGCCCATACTAGACATGACAAAAAACATTGAAATACATAAAATTCATTTAATTCATTACTCAATTAAATTTTAGCAATAAGTGATAAGCTAAATTTCGTAATAGCATGACAAATTTTTAAATGCGACGTTCTTTTTGTTATGTATTAAATGCAAATAATTTATTAGCACTCTTAATTTTAAAGAGTAACTTGTGAGTAAAATAATATATGTATATATATATGTCCTTTATTTTGCTAGAAGTTACTAGTTATAAATAAATAATAACAATGACTTAAGCAAAAACATGCAAAGTGAACATAGGGCATCAAATAAGTAAGAGTAAAATAATACAAGAATTATATTCATTATCCCAAAGCTGCCGTAACGAACTACCGGGTGGCTATGGAATTAAGAATTTTAATCTTTTACTGTTGGCATCGTACCAAAACTTTTTTTTAGATACATTTAAAAAAAATTTTTTTGTTTTGTAACCTAAGATTTTGGTGAATAAAAGCTTTTTTTGTTAAAATTTATTTTCGTCACGTAGTTTATGGATGAGCCCTTTAAAATTTTTTGTTTATTTCTTTTCTCATTGCTACGCCAAACCGTTTTGGGATAATAAGACGTGTTATAAAAAATTATGATTAAGGAATATTTAAGGAATATTTTATATACATGCATGTATGGGTCATCCAGCCGCTGCCTCCTCACACTTCAATTTTAAAGATAAATCACGTTTTTGGGCTTAAAATTTTCGTCTTCTCGTCTACTTTTTAATAAATATTATTATAGTGATTTTTAAAATTTAAAAATGGCGCAGCTACAATGGCCGCCAAAGCAACTCCAAAGTAACTCACTATTTTTTATCTTATTCTCAGAAAATTATTATTGCAACCCCTTTTATTTGCTATTCAGACACTTTTATGGTAGCTGATTATAAGTACCTTATTAGTTTCAAAATTTCAAAATGGCGGACCTAAAATGTGTTTTCCATTTTTGTGTTTAAAGTTCGAGTTGGGTATGCAAATATGGGTTTTTGGTGTCGCTTATCACGAATCTGGGGTTACAATTTCAAAAGGGCCGTCGAAAAGCTAAATTATTATTCTTAGGTCCTGGCATTTTTTAATAAATACTCAAAATAAAACTATTATAAAAAAAAAAAACTATTATAGCTCCAAAATATTTAGTAGTTCAGTAATAATTAAATAAAAAGTGAAAAACAAGGTTTTAAAACTAAGCCATAACGCGTTAAGTTTAAAAGCTGCAATTTTCAGAAAAATTCTTTAAAATCTGTAATTTTCGGTTCCTTGTAGAGCGTATATATAACTTATTTAGAACCTTTTTTTTCGAGGGGGGGGGGTCTAGGTTTTTGTCAATAAAACTAAAAAAAAAACAATTATAGCTCCAAAATATTTAGTAGTTCAGTAATAATTAAATAAAAAGTGAAAAACAAGGTTTTAAAACTAAGCCATAACGCGTTAAGTTTAAAAGCTGCAATTTTCGGAAAAATTCTTAAAAATCTGTAATTTTCGGTTCCTTGTAGAGCCTATATATAACTTATTTAGAACCTTTTTTTTCGAGGGGGGGGTCTAGGTTTTTGTCACGCAGTCGAATAACCTTTTTTTTTTACTTATTGGTTCCAGAAGTGGAATTTTTTTTTTTAAATTGCCTTTGTTGGCCTTTTTTTTTTTCTTATTATTTTTTTTTTTATGTTTGACTACGTAACAACTATGGGGGGAGGGTCCATATACTACGGTCACCAAGGTGTTCAAAATTAAAAATTGAGTCACGTTTTTGGGTACGGCCCCTATATTAATTTCCTTCACAAAAAAAAAAAAATCTCCAAAAATTTTCCACCTATCAATAATAGTACATTCCTTGGCTTTTTGAAAGTCCAAAGTTTTTCCAATATTTTTATATCTTACAAATAATGGTTTTCATCAAAGGACTCAAAATAGTCTCTTTTTCAGTGATGACATCTTCTTTCGAGCGAAACCTCAATAGCTCAATAGCTCTGGTTTGACAACTGAAAATAGTCGCTAGGGGACAAATTTGAGGATATTATCTTGCAGACAGAATTTCGCAGCCCAATTCATAAAATTTTGCCATTGCGTATACGACTAACCTCATGGTCGAGTTCCAGCAACCGGTCCAGTTTGGGTTTCACACTCGTAAACCCCCCGTGTATCCGCCATTACTTTATACTTGTAAAATTTTATAGCTTAGATGGCCCAGACAGCACTTTTATCCTCAGATCATTCAGTACTAACAATTTTATGGATTTCATTGATGACTGTGGGTGACTTGAACGTTCGGCATCACTTGGTACGTATGTATGTCAGTATAGCAGCTTTTAACCATTGAAGTTGAAGGTGCTCAGTCCCATCCGTTTCATAAATGGTTTTTTTACGCAAAAAATAATTCTTAATTAGCAAGCAGGTTATCTTCTTTCAATGGCTAACCGATGGTACTTGAGATGAGCAGGAAATTCGAAAAATCGTGGATTTATCAAGCTGTTTTTTGTTTTTGTAGAAATTAATTATTGTAGAAACCTTGAAGCAATCACTTAAAAATTTTGCAACTTGCTAAGCAGGAAAGACTTTTAGTCTCTCTTAAACTCATCATCTTTAAAAAGAATGCATTATACAATAACTAATAAATTGTAGATAATAAATAAAATGAATGCTTCCATATTGTCTTTGATAGGATTGCATTGTAGAAATATATTTTAGAAACTATATGCTAGTGCTATAAATCATGAACCTATGAAGAGAGACAGTTTGTGATTCATGATTCCCGAGCACAAAGAACAAAAGCATATTCGTAGCGATGGAAACTTGCACCACCGATCGTCGAGTTCTACTATAGAGCTTGCCATTGTTTTACGTACTATATTGACAATAAAATGTTTAAAGAAACCCAAAACAACAACAACAATGAAATTTTATTTTTATTACGTATTTATAACACACATAGAGTGTAAATCGATATGTGGACTTCTGACCCCAAACGGTTGTCAAGCTAACTTAAAGTAGAGCTATGTTAACAAGTTGCTACCAAAAAAAAAAAAATACAATCAGCTGCAAGTGTGAGTGAGCCGCTGTCTTATCAATGAAGGAAAACTACAATATAACAATGCTAAAACATTAATAACCAATGCGAAAAAATACGTTAATAAAAACAAACAACAACGGCGCAGTAGCAGCGGCACACGAAGCTGAACAGACTTCGTTGTCATTGTCGTCGTCGTCGTCGTTGTTGGCGGCGTTTTGATAAAGCTTGCATTTCACAAATACAAAGTTACATAAACACACACAGATACGCACGCATGCACACAGATACACATATACACATAACAAAGCGCACAGCTGAGACACTCGCTTGTTTCTTTGTGTTGGTTGACCGCTTCGTTTTGCTGATCAAGTCGCGTCAGCTGGAACTCAGGGAATCGCCGCTAGCTGGGATTATTATTTGTTTGCTGCTTGCCAGTCGCGTTTGGTGATCGTCACCTCAAGACGGTTAGGGTTGTTTGTCGGTGCACGCTTCTTAGCAAAGGTTTTTTTTCGTTGTTGTTTTCTTTCTTTATTCTGAACCAGAGTTTCGGTGGGTGCTAAAGAGTGTAACAACTTCACGTACGAACGGGTAAGATTGCGTCGAAACGAATCATTTTGAAATGTACTGCGAAATATAACTTGTAAATGAAAAACAAGAAACAAAAATTAAAACGGCTGTGTGTGTTGCAAAATTGGAAAATGGTAAATTAAAGAAACAACGGTTTTGTTGCAAAAAGTGTTGAAAAGTGTTCCTAAATGCACAAGGAACTTTTAGAAAAACCATAAAAGACGTAGCTTTGTAAACACATAATTTGAATAAAAAAACAAACAGTTTGGTTGCAAAAATGTTTTAAAGAATTCTTGGTGGTCATAGCAACTTTTAACAGAATAAATAAATAATATAATAATAATAATATAATTTAGAATTAACTTCTATTTTATAATTATATAAATAAATAAAAATAAATAAATAAATAATATAAAAGAAAACAGATGATTGTTCTTAAAGTGGCTGCAAAAAAAAAGCAATTTTTAACACTATAAAAAAAGTTAACAATAACAATTTACTGATTAAACAACAGCTTGTACTAAATTATTCGAATTAAATTGTGAATAGAAACAATTGTAAAAACGTTTGAAGTGACAAACAAATAAAGCGAATTTTCCAACTTGAAAATATTTATTTTTTAAACTATTTTTAATTCAACAATGCGTAAGTTTCAAGTAGTGAACAAATAAGTGAAGCGAGTTTTATAATTAATTCCAACTTAAAATATAGCTTTAACTAACTTTAAAAAAGCATTAAAATTACGAAGTTAATTAAAGCAACAAACCGCAATGAAACAAAATATTTTAAGTGATTTTTATACTTAGAAAGAAAAATTGTATAATATATAAAAAATACTTGAAATTTTCGTTTGTAAAAGAAAAATGTTTTTGATTTGTAAAATACATTTCCCAAATTAAATCATAATGTATTGAGTGATGCTTAAAAAGAAAATTTGTATAATATATAAAAAAAACTTCAAAATTAAAACATAAACAACACTAAGCTGACTTAAATATTTTACTAAAAAAACATTTCTATTTAGTCGTTTGTAAAAGAAACATTATTTGGATTTATAAAATACATTTTCCAAACTTAAGGGGTCTACGCAGTTCGAAAAATTTCGCTAGGAATGGCAAAACTTCATATAAAAAAAAAAATTCCATTTGGGATATCCCTTTTGGGATTTTTTTTTATATGAAGTTTTGTCATTCCGAGCAAAATTTTTCGAACTGCGTGTAGGCCCTAAAACATAACATATTGAGTGATTTGTATACTTAAAAAGAAAATTTGTATAATATATAAAAAATACTTAAAATTTATTAAAAATTAAAGAAAATGTCAATTGATGACTTAAAAGTTTTTACAAATGAAACATTTCCATTTAGTCGTTTGGAAAAGAAACATTTTTTGATTAGAAAATATATTTTGCAATTTAAAACACAACTTTTAATAACAATTAAAAAGCATAAAAAATGCTATGTTAATTCAAGCACAAGTTTCGAGCGGAATGACAAAACTTCATATAAAAAATAAATCCCATTTGGGATATCCCTTTTGGGATTTTTTTTATATGAAGCTACGTCATTCCGCGCGAAATATTTCGAACTGCGTATGGGCCTTAAAAAGATAGATTGTATAATTAATAAAAAAATAATGCCCTACAAAAAAAGCTGGAGAAAACATCGATGTATCGAAGCTTAAAATCTCTATATATCGATGTTGGGCAACAGAGATGTTTCTCCAGCACTACTCAACACCCATTTGATGAGTGCAGAAGCCAACATCGATATATAGATATTTTAAATTTCGATACATCGATGCATCGATACAACATCGATGTTTTCTCCAGCACTAGAAAGCATATAGAAACCATTAAAACGCTTAAATAAAAGCAAAGTTGGTTGATTCATAACTTAGTCACCAAAGTGAACACTTTTGCAATTAAAACAAAACGTTGCTCAATACATCTGCAAAAAATTTAAAGTTTTTAAAAAATACCTGCAAACTAAAAAAAAAATAAAAAAATAAAAAAAAAAAATTTTAACTAAGGGGCTGTACCCAAATTACGTGACCCGTTTAGGGGGAAGGGTGGTCTTCAAAATACCACGGTAGATTACTCGACCGAGGGGGGGTTTAGGTTCTTTTTTTTTTTTTGCTTTTTTGGGAAATGTTGATCTTTTTTTTTTAATTGTTATTATTTTTTTAAATCAATGACTGTGACATATACTACTTCCAAATACTACGGTTGGTCACTGAGGGGAGGAGGGGTTCAAAGCTTGTAAAATGTGGGTCACGTAATTTGGGTGCATCTCACTAACTATATTATTAATAGAAATACAAATGCAAAGTCCATTTGAGCATTAAAAACATATTATGTTTGAAATAAATAGGATACATCAAGCTAACTTTTTAAGTAAAAAAATAAAAATACAATTTTTTAATTTATAATAATAAAAAAACTAACAAAGCGTATAGAAATACGAAAACGTTAAAAAAAAAACGATTTGATCGCCATGCTAAATTCCTAAATTTTTTACAATTAAAACAATTATTCAAAGTGACATTTTTTTAATTTATAAAAAATACTTTCCAAAAAATCTTTGTTACGGAAGCTTATAGGACATAATAGAAAAAAAGTTGACACATAATTTTAGCGCAAACTTAAAAACCCACTATTTGGGATTTTTTGTAAAATGAAGCTTTTTTTACTCCGTGCGAATGGTTTGTATAATAAGGCTTGCTTAAACTTTGAAAAAAGTTTATTGCAACGATTAAAAAATGTTTAATTTTTAGTCCCACTATTTGGGATTTTTTTTTATATGAAGTTTTGTTATTCCTTGCGAAATTTTTGCATGCTGCGTATAGGTCCAAATGGTGGGAAATTTTTTATAATAAAGATACATAAATAAACTGATATGTATTTTATTGCTAAGTTGACAAGTTACCCTTGTATTATTTAAGTTTTATAATAAAAGTGAAATAGAAGTTATCAACTATACTATGCTATTGTATAATGTTGATTAAAAGCACATGCAATTTCAGCTTGTATATAATAATATATAAATTGTATAGTATATGAGCGCATACTATAATCGTATGCAAATTAATTTAATCAGTTATTTTTATTGAGATTTGCGAACAACGCCAATATACTGATATGTAATATAGAGAAGTTTATATATACAGCGCTGTTGTTGTTTCAACTTTAGATGATGATAGTGATCTAAAAAAATATTTTAAGATTTTTTTTTTTTAATTTTGTGCTAACATTTCCAAGCTTAAAAACCAATGTTGCATTGAAAAGTATCTGTTATTGATTGCCTAAAATATTTTAATTTTAAAAAAGCGTTTCTGGTTTTGGTTCTGCAAAATCGAATTTAAAATTTGTATTACTTAAAAGATGAATGAAAAATTGTCCTTTTCTTTTATGTCCCCCAACAATAATACTTATTTTTAAGTAAATTTTAATAAAAATTATAATCGGTCGCTAAATTTAGACTTATGTTAGTCCGATATTAAACAAGAATTTTAACTTTTTATTGTACCAACACAATCAGTTCATTTGTCTAATTAAGTCTATATCACTCAAAGCTTTCATCAGCAAATTGGATATACATACATTATTTTTTGAAAAAAATGTTTACAGAGAAAATTCTTGACTGTTCGTTTTTTTGTTCAAGTTTAAATTAAAAAAAAACTATTTTTGTTTTTTATCCAATTTAAAAAATAGATAAAAAAAAATTCTTTTAAAGAAAACTTTTATATTAAAAGGTAAATTTAGTTCTATGAAACAAACTTTTAACTAATAGGTTTTAAGCACTGAAAAGGCCTTCGGCCCAATCACAATGGCCCGTGATGCCATTTTGGCCAAAAGTCAACCAAAAGAAAGTGCATAATTTTTAAATAAAAATATGTTAGTTAAAAAAAAAATTTTTTAAAGAGCCAATTTCGATTAAAAAAATCGTTAAAAATATTTAGTTAGTAAAATAAATAAAAAGTGAAAAACACATATTTTTAATTTCCAAAATTTTGTTCCCTAAATTGGTAAAAAAAAACTGCATTTACCATGTAGTTTTAGAGGAATCGTTAATTGCACTTTATTATTTATAAATATAACTTAATTGTAAAAAAGCTTGATTATTAAAAAGATTTTGTTGGTGTTTATAAGGCGTCAGGCGGACGACTTTGGAATACCCTGTACCAATTTTTGTAATTAAGTTCAAAATATTGCTTACAACCAGATGTAATTCCTCGATTTTCGGAAATTGAATTTTGTATCTAAAAGTTCGAATTTTCACAAAGAAACTAAATCCAACGAAATTTTAGCGAAATTTTTTTGACCGATTGGCTGCCTATAAAAGTCATGCGGTTTTGATCAACCATTTTGCAAAAGTTGTACTAAAATGTACAAAGAATTCACAATTTGAAAATTGTATAGCATACTTACAAAGATGAAAATCAAAAAATGTAAAAAAGATAAATTTTGACGAAAAAATGCAAAAATTTATAAATAGATTTTTAAAATTTTTTTTCCAAAATTAAAAGAGCGTGCCAAAACAACTATAACTTTTAAAAACTAGCTTGATTGGTGGTGTCTTCTTTTTGTAATTGGCTTGGAAAGCTGAAACTGTTTGGGGCTATGACTCCAAAGCCACTCAATATTTTGGGTATAGGGTATTTTCACAATGTATGTTGAGCTCATATCTACCTCTGTAGGAAATATGGTCCAATTCCAATTAACAGTTTCTTTTTTTAATTAAATTAAACCTTTTTTGTTTTTGTTTTTATTCAATTTTTTCAATTTTCGGTCTAGATTATCTATATCTTAAAAAAATCTGAGTAGGCAAAAACTTTCCAAAAAAATAGTTCAATCTTTTAGGAACACGTGTGTAAAATTTCATCACTCTTAAAAAATTATTATGGAAATGACAGGGTTATGGCCAAAATATGAAAATCTAGGCCCACAGACCATTTTCAATGGTTGAAAATATTTAGTTAGTTATTTAGTTAAAAATATATTTTTTTTAATTTCCAAAATTTTTTTTTCCCAAACCGATCTGCGTCATTAGTTTTAAAGAATAGTTGAGAGCATTTTTTACAATTTTTGCAAAGCTTATTCAAAAAATTCTGAAATATTTTGAATTTTGACAGAATGTTTTGGAGCTACTTCAGCAATTAGGAAAGGCTATAGTTAAAAGAAGAAGTTGAAAATTTTAACCAAAGACCTTAAACAAACATCAACTCCACTATATACCCTTGCAACTTTTTTAATCTAGCTTAATCTAACGACATAAACAAACGCTGTTAAGGTTTGTTTGCATTGAAAACCAGAATTTGATTAAAACCTGTACAACAAAAATGTTTGTACAAATTTAATTGAATTTTTTTTTTAAATTATCACACTATTAAACCACATTTATGAATGCACATACAACTTAAAAAAAATTGTTATTTCCAACTGATTTGTTTTATATTTAAAGTGAGGCAGCTGTTGCTCTGTTTTATTTTAAACGACTTACTTCCAGCGCATTTGCCGGGTTGGCTTGATGCTTCTTACCAGGGGCGGATACAGTGGGGAGCTCATGGGGGCTCTATGCTCAGTTGGATATAACACAGTGAGCGTACAAAGTTAGAACCCTCTGAAATTTTTTCTTTTATACGCCACTGCTGCTTACAGCTGTCACTTCTGGGCTTCCAGATCGCTGCAACCGGTTTCTGAGCGTGCAAGCAACGCTGTTTATAAGTTGTATGCATCTAGTAAACATAGGACATAATGTTTGAGAAAGAACAACAACAAATAATTAGGAGTGCAAGTGCAGCAAGTAAACAACTGGTTTAATGTCATAATGGGTGAGCAGTTTTCTATAAGGGAGTAACAATGCATAATAAGCTACAAAAATTTATTTTGTACATTTCAATAAACCATACAAAGCACATTGAGACAGCTTGTATTATCAAGGGCCGACAACGTGACTTGTGAGTGGCTTAGGGAATCAATCAATATTTAAATTGTGCTGATTAAGAGATCAGTTTCTAGGTTTGCCACGAGCTTAGCATAGTACATTGACTTTAGCCCTTGGCACTGACAGCGAGATGTTTGCGAATCAAAGTACCTTAGAAAACAAAGGTAAATGGCCGTTATAACTATATATATTGTATGTAGTAGTATTTAAGCTTGAATTTGAATTGAAATTCAGTCTAGTTTAGTTATTGTCAGTCGTTTTTGTGTCAGTTATTTGTGAGATAAGATTCAGCAGCAGCTGCGGGTTAAGCATGAGACACAGCGTCAAAGATTGAGACTTGAGACTTGGACTGCGACTGTGACAACTTCGTCACTGCTAAAGTCGTTTGCATTTTATTGTTAATATTAATTTATGCATATACATATATATTGTATATAAAACAATGCTTTTGTTTTGATTAACTGCATGCATGTGCATATAAATTTCTATATTTTTACATATAATTACAATTAATTGTGTTTTGCTGGCTTGCTGTACCTTGATCTTTTTAAATGTATACGTATATATATATATTTATATGGGTTTTATGGCCAATTGTGGGGTAAATAGCGTGCTACTTTTAATTAAAAAAGAGTTTTGTTTTTGTTTTAGACTGGGATCATACCAAAATTTACTCAAGAACATAAAGAAAAATAAGTTTAAATATGTTTAAGCTACTAATTTTGAACATTTTCTCAAACATATCCTGCATTAGTAACTCGACTATGTTATTATGCAATCTTAATACAGCAAACGCACTGTTAATGTAAATTTTTAAATTAAATAAAATCTTAGCAAAAATATTATACATTATGTTATGCATTATAAAAAATATTCAACACATTGATGTGTGAATTAGATCATATCCTTGAATACACAGGCTCCGGCTGCCAGCGCTTAATTCATTTTGTATGAGTTTTTAGTTAACTTATATCAAATATAAAAACAGTTTTTTTAAATAGCTTGTTAAGGCTAATTGCATAAAATAATGCAATAAATGAGCCACAAATTGGCGTAAACATTTTAAACGCAATTAAATTGTCAAAATTTTTTATGTGACTTGTCAACATTTATTGCTTTAAGCCTTTGTTATTGTTATAATTAATTTTAAATTGAAATACTTAAAAAAATTATTAAATTTGCACTTTGTTTAGCTATAACTGTTACAAACAATTTAAATATTTTTACCCATATTACACTAGTTTACACGAAAAATGAACCTTCGTAAAAAAGTGTTTTTTAGGGTAATTTGGGGTCGAAAAACACGAAAATGGCAAACCTTTTTTTTTTTCTTAAGCACCGTTTTCGAGATATTTTCGAAAACATGTTTTTGGCACTTATTTCAGTTATTTTTCAATATCTCGTGAACAAAATTTTGTATCTACATGAAAGGCCATTAGATCGAAAGGTATTGATTTGCTCTTTACAGTGATATATAATTATGTACAGATTAAGTCAAAATTATAGAAGTTACAAGCAAACAATTTTTTTCACGAGATATTGAAAAATAACTGAAATAAGTGCCAAAAAACATGTTTTTCGAAAATATCTCGAAAACGGTGCTTAAGAAAAAAAAAAGGTTGCCATTTTCGTGTTTCTCGACCCCAAATTACCCTAAAAAACACTTTTTTACGAAGGTTCACTCGATGACCCTAAAATTTGTAAACTAGTGTTGTTTATAACATTTTGAACTGTTACAGCAGTATCTAGTAGACACACGCATGTTGTTATGTTTACATGTCTGCTAAAACAAGATTCTGTTAAGTGTTGGCAACAGGAAATGTTCACATGTCATTCAAATGTAAAATTCTGCTAAATTGAAAAATATGTTAATTGGTGCAGCTGCTTACATTTAACATTAACAGTGCTGTAATGCTTGCACTTTGTTGTAATGTGCGCAAATCTGGACTATAGGATTTGTGTATTTTACTATTTTATTTAAATTGAATTGACGTCATTGCCAATCAATATTTACGCAAATAATTACGCATAAATATTTATAAATAAATGAGTGTTTATAAAGATGAACCCATTCAAAAGTACTTAAGCTAAAGGTAAAGCATTAACAATAAAGGACTGATAAGACACACAGATTAGTCATGTTATGTAGGGAAGTGTGGAAATACGGAATACGAAATATGCTAGAACTTTGTAACAGTTCTGAAACTGCCCGTATTAAGCTAGATGTTACCAGAGTCTTTAGGTTGTTGCAGTTGCGGTTCAAGTTGAAGAATATAATAGTTTGTTTTCTTGAAGTAAGATAGGTCTCGACTTCTTAACTGCCTACTAAGACCAAAGTAGCATCGATTGGCAAGAGTAATTCTGTGATAGTGCCAAGCTAGACGAAATCCTTGACAACATCAAAAGAATAGTTTTCAACCGCAATCTGATCGCCGCACCTATCTACTTGAGGGAAAGACTCCAACAGATCCACTCTGCTAGATTCTTTTTCAATAGTTTTAAGTGCTCCGGTAATATCTCGCTTGGTACGATCGATGACCGTGTCTTTGTTGCAGGCACCACGACTTGCGTCTGAGCTTAAGCAACGCTGTGGCCCGCTCTGATCAACCAAGTAAAGAAAGTAATAAAAAGTAAAAGAAAGGGGAAAAAGAATAATTGGCTCTGGGATAAAGCCCGAGAAGCAGAAAGTGTTCCGCTGAATATCGTCAGGTACCATAAACGAAGAAGCCGAAAAAAATCAATCAAAAAATTTGCGAATATATATCTTTTCATCTCAAAAATATTTCGCAATATATTGATAAACTTTTTAAGCGCGTTGGTATTGGAAAGTTACTAGGTTTAAGGCCCATACGCAGCATGCAAAAATTCCGCACGAAATGTCAAAACTTCATATAAAAAAAAAAAATCCCAAAAAAGGGAAGTTTTTTTTTATATGAAGTTTTGACATTTCGTGCGGAATTTTTGTATGCTGCGTATGGGCCTTTAAGCTTGCTTGGTTTTGCTAAGGGCCCATACGCAGCATGCAAAAATTCCGCACGAAATGTCAAAACTTCATACAAAAAAAAAAAATTCCCTTTTTTGGGATATTTTTTTTTTATATGAAGTTTTGACATTTCGTATGGGCCTTAAGCCTAGTACGCAGCAGTGTAAAACCGCGAGAAAGAAAACAAAAACTTCATATAAAAAAAACGCTGTCAAAATTCTTAGCGTTTTTTTTATATGAAGTTTTGTTTTCTTTCACGCGGTTTTACACTGCTGCGTACTAGGCTTTAAACTCAAACTTTTACAGCTGGAACAACACTGAAGACTCTGTTATCAATTATCGAAGTCATAAGCGAATGTTAACGACTGTTCAAAGTGCAAACTTAAAATGCAATTAAACACGTTTGCTGGCTGATGTCAGTCATAGCCAAGTTAACATGTGCCCCTAAGAAAGCAATTGGAGACTTATCTCCATAAAAGCTTTAAAAGTGGCAACGGGGCACACGCGTGCCATGAAGCATACGCAGCAGCGGTTGCATTGGGAGTTTTTTGTACTGCTTAAAAATTTTAAAAACGTCAACGAAATTTGAGCCCCCCTTAAGCTGCGCCTGCGCTCGTTATATAATGCAACATATACATATATATCCAATCAAGCAAAAATTCGCAAATAGCTTTTGCTGTTTAAAGCCAAAAAATTTGATTTCAAGTCTTGCTTAATTATTTCCAGCTATGCTTACAGCAAGGGAGCAGTTTTTTAATGGCGCTGATGGCAGCGCTGGCGTTGGCTTGGGCATAGAGCTTACAGAGCCTTCTGCTGCTCGTGTCTATAATGCTACCACAGTGCCCATGCCAAGTACCGGCAGTTGGCGCAATGGACGCGCCACCAGCACAACAGTCAGCACGGTTAGTGGCAATTTAAACGCGCCAGCAGCAACGAATGGCACCCAACTACAGCAGAAGCAGCCGCAGGCTTTGCAAGCTGTAACGGAGGAGGAAGAGAATTTTCACTTAGACACCGATGCTTTGTCCAATTTACCTGCACGCAATCCTGTCGATATTGAATTCAAAAAACTGTCGCTGACTGTTAAATTGGGCTTTAGAAGAGGTAAGTAACATTTATGACTAGCGATATTTATGGTTGAGTAGTTAAGTGATAAGATTGTCTAAAAATATGCGCGTGTTTTAGCCATGTTTTTGTGTTATGAGCCAAGTAGCGGTGTTTTTATAAAGACCTCTTAGCATCATATAAAGTTGCGGTCTGTATTTGAACTTTATGAACATACATATATCTAAAAGCTTGACGTACTTTGCGCTGTATCTAAAGTTTGAAACCCTAAAAGAAGCTACACGAGGGTCTTTCAAGGTTGCTAAACATTTTAAAATTCTTTGCACCTCCGAGCCAACAAATTCTTATTGATTAGATAGCAACAATACCCTTGCCCCTGCTACCAGCTGCCTATCACATAATTAGTCATTTTTAACATTGACTTTGCGATACGTTAGCCATGTTCGCTAATTTTGTTAACACTTGTATCAAAGTTCATAAACGACAACCAACAAAAAAAATGAATGATATCGACTTTTGTTGGTAACTTGTTTAGGGCTATGATTATGGAGCGTTGACCAAGCGTTTGTTGGCCCTGCCTTTTTGTGGCCCATATAATCATTCATTAAACACGTTTATTATAAAACATTAAAAGTTACTTAACTCTTAAAAACGAGCCATAAATGTAAGTGGAAACAAATATAAATCGTGTTTTAAAATGTTAAGTGTATATAAGTCTTTCAGTTATATACATATGCCCTTGCTCTTAGCGTAAAGGGTTCAGATTTGTGAAATGTTTGTAACAGACAAAAGATGACAAACCATATGTTGTATACCTAGACCTGAAAGTTTAGCAACTTAATCTATGTCGGTCCCTCCGTATTAATATCCAGATCTCCTTGTGCGGTTAGTTTCTATAGATACTTTGGTGTTTTAGCTAAGGTAAAGCTGAAAATTTAGTATGAACACTTATGTGAGCCTTATAAATAAGAAAATACAGTTTTTTTTCAAAATAACCCCATGCCACTCACCAACCAATTCCTTTCCATTAAATGCGCCGACACTCCTTAACTTATCGATACAAGACTTGCCGCAGATATAAAATTTTTATTTGCGAGATGTGGGGTTCAAGCCCGGTGGACACGGTTGTAGTTTTGTTTTACTACGTTTTTTTTTCAAAACATATCTCTTTTAATTTAGTATCTATGGTATCAAATGTAAGTTGGAATGAATCTTTTTGAATCTCCAGCCTTTAAAAAATTATATAACGATTGTAGCTTTGCAACTGCTTTGCAATTTTTAGAGGGGAGACGGGGGCATGGTAGAAGAAAATAATTAAACTTGGTCTGGCTAGACAGATGAGTTCAAATAAAAAATGTCAAGCTTAGTTATCCTAGCTCTTTTACTACTACTACTGTTGTCCTCTTCTCCTCGAGGAGCATAGGGCCTCTACCATAGATCTAAACCTAACTCTATTAGGTGCTTCGCGGCATATATATCCTAGCTCCTATAGTCTCCAAGATCTAGGCGTTCATACAGACGAACGAATATGTCATATGGGAGGTAATTTCGGAGGAGCTCCAATCTTCTTTATGTTACTAATATTTGCACGAACTTAATATGCCCCTTAACTTAATAACCACAATTGATTAAATCCTAAAACTTAGGGTAAAAAATTTAAGAAAATATCGATTTTTTTTTTGTTACTCAGGCATGTTCCCGATTTCGACTCGTTTTGAAAAATCTAGGGTTTGCAACCCCGGGATCCCGGGATCCCGAAATCCCGGGATCCCGTTGCTTTTCCGAATCCCGAAATCCCGGGATTGAAATAACTAAGCCCGGGATTTAGCTTTTGTCAGAATTATATATTGAAATTTTCGAAATACTGAAACAAACAATACAAACAATTTTGTCTTTTGCGTTTTTTTATTTCTTCTTTGCCTATACCAAAGTGCTAAGCAACAACACTTTCATATGCTTTGTTGGTAGACATTCACGACAATTCTATTTAATTCAGATTTTATTGTTGTTTTATGTATGATTTTGTTAATAAATAGTTTGAAGCTGCGAATTGAGAAACACTTCGAAAAATTAGAAGCAAATTAGTTTGCATTTGGACAAGCAAAGAAATATATGAGCAATGTGTATTTTGAAGCTTTAATATTATTGTCTACAACTGAAGTTGACATAGATTTAGATAATTTGTTGAAAGGGTCGTGGTAAAATTAATTGAAATTTATTTTCATAATTTTTTTTTTTTCTTTTCATTAAACTTTAAAAAATGTAATCTGCTTTTTTTACAATTAGGGTATCCACGCTTTGTGTTGACTTGAGGATTTGCGGACTTGAGGACTTTTACAAAAACAAAATGTATATCAAAATCCAACCCTGTGTTTCAACTCTCAACTCCACTTTTCCTCAACCCAGACCCTAGTCTACTTTTTGCTGTTGACTTGTTGAGAAAGTGTTGCACAATATGGTAATTCGCTGCCTTTTCAGCACTAATGCATTTGCCATTTTTAGCCATTTCGTGGTATGAAAAGCAACGAGTTACCTTCGGTATGTGGAAATGTATAATTGCATTCATGTCCTCATGATAATTATCTAGAACTTGATCAATTTGTGCGCCGCCACGCAAACCCATTGTCTCTGTATTATACAAAAGTTAGTTTTTCCACAATGAATTTGTTTTAGCAGACGAACCTTCAATAAAATTGATTTCATCCAAAGCCTTTTGAGCAACAGCTTCAATCAGCATAGACTTGACGCTCTGTCTTGGCATTTTTAAATATAAATTTTAAATTTTGATGATAACTTGCAGCAATTTATAAAAGTAAACAAACACAGAGAAGAAGCAGCACAATCTCAAATACGGTTTTTCTACAATTGTTTCGTTTTTGCAGCAATAAAATAATAAAAATCTGTGTAGTCCATAGCTACTTTAGCTACAGGTTCTGTTAGTATAGATTTTACTCTTCCACTTGGCATTTTTAATTCAACTATGATAATGTATAGTGTTTTTCATAAATAATTCAATCCCGGGATCAATCCCGGGATCCCGGGATTTGGATAATGTAATCCCGAAATCCCGGGATTGAAAATATAACACGGGATTGCAAACCCTAGAAAAATCGTAACGAGTGCATTCCACAATTGGTGTTCTGGATTTAGACTGAGTTCAAATCGATTTCGAATCCACACCTTTCTTTTCGATTTTGATACATTTAGTCGGAATCGAAATCTAGAACATAATCAGGCATGTTTGTGAATTCCAATTAACATAAATTTTCTAACTTATCATTTTATTACGGCTAGTTAGAGATTGTGAATTAAAAAAATTTCAATTTTGTTGCTTTTTTTGGATCTTATTTGTTAATAAAATCTTATCAACAGCAGAGTTTAGAAAGGTTTAAGCTCAATAAACTCAAGTGAGCTTGGCATTATCAGGAACTAATTAATCAGCTTAAAAATGGTAGACGATTAGTGTACTTAGTGAGTAGACAACAAAGACAAGGAATCAAACTACGTTTAAAACATTTGGCGGAAATAATAATAAATTCGGGGTAAGGAAGCAGTTAATGTTCATGCTGGGCAACAAAATAAGCCCCAACTATACGGCCTTTTGCAAGTCACAGAATTTCATCCAAATTCAACTAACTCTCAAAGAGTTAATGCTGAATGATTCTTCAAAATTCAAGAATCTAGGAAAAATAAGATAACCCCAATATAGCAATTGTAAAACGATTAATTTGCTATCTGCAGCTTCGAGATTGCATTGATAACTAGGGCATCCTTCGATATCCTTCTCATATAATGAGGATTTATTTCACCTAATGATAATCGAAATTTGAAAAATATATGCTAAAATGTACTCAAATTTTTAGGTGAGAAAGAAATTCTACATAATGTTTGTGGTAAATTTCCTGGAGGTCAGCTTATTGCAATTATGGGTCCATCAGGAGCTGGCAAATCAACATTACTGGATGCTCTCTCCGGTTTTAAAACTACTGGTGTAGATGGTTCTATTTTACTTAATGGACGCAAACTGGATTTACGTAAGTTATTAATTGATATATAAATTCTTTTACCATTATCTGATAGATTCTTTTCCTATGTTTATAGACAGCTTTCGGCGCATGTCCTGCTATATTACTCAAGATGATCGCCTGCAGCCTTTATTGACAGTTGATGAGAATATGCATATAGCGTCGGAATTAAAATTAGGTGACACTGTCAGCTATGAAGATAAGGAACGCAGGGTATGTAAATAATAATATATTTTTGTGGTAAAAATTCTTATCACGTTTTTTAAATATTCACATAGATTGAAGATATTTTGTTACTTTTGGGTCTTCACGAGCACCAAGATACCATGACAAAAAAACTATCTGGTGGTCAAAAAAAGAGGCTTTCTATTGCTTTGGAGTTGATCAATAATCCCACTGTAATGTTTTTAGATGAGCCCACAACGTAAGTATATATTCTTACTTTTAACGCACTTTCACGTATATCCCTTTGTTATATATAATTTACTTTATTTACTTTTACGCAGCGGCTTAGACAGCAGTTCTTGCACTAAGGTACTCGAGTTGCTTAAAAAGCTGACGCTTCAGGGCCGCACAATTATTTGTACGATACATCAGCCCACTGCTAAATTATTCCAAATATTCGACCAGGTGTATGTGCTTGCCTCAGGTAACTGCCTGTATCAAGGCAGCACGCAAAAACTGGTGCCATTCTTGCAAACTGTCGATTTGCCATGTCCAATGTATCACAATCCAGCGGATTACAGTAAGTAGCTTTAAAAAGGCCTCACTAGAAATTATCTTATTAATGGCGTTTTTTTATAGTTATAGAGCTGGCCTGCGGAGAATATGGCTACGATAAAATTGATACGCTTAAGAACGCCTCCGAAAACGGCAGTTGCCTGACATGGTTCGAGAATCCCAGTGCCTTAATGCGTTCCGAAGTACTCATGCGCAAGAATCCCATAACACGAAAACGTAAAAACCGTTCGTTGGAGGATACGAGCTTTTCGAATCAATGTTCAGTGCTAATGCAACGTGGCTACATTAAGGCGAAACGTGATACGACCATGACACATCTGCGTATTGGCGTAAATATAGCTGTGGCCGTACTTTATGGTGCTTTATATGATCATTCTGGGCGCGAGGGCTCAAGAGTTTTGGATAATTATAATCTTTTATTTGCCGTATTGATGCATCATTCCATGACTACCATGATGTTGACCGTTTTAACATGTAAGTTGCCAGCTATAGGTATTCTACCAAGAGTTATTAATTTCTGTTTTATAGTCCCCATTGAGATGTCTATATTGATTAAAGAACACTTTAATCGCTGGTATTCTCTTAAAGCCTACTACACTGCCATGACACTTGTGGATCTGCCAATTTCGGTTAGTCAACTAACACTTAAGGTACTAAAATTTTACTCATAATCACTTTTGTATGCCACAGATTTTGAGTTGTTTTATATTCACTGCCATCACTTATGGCTGGAGCTATCAACCTTTGGAATGGACACGTTTTTGGATGTTCTTTGCCATTAGTATGCTAACTGTATTTGTTGGTCAGAGCTTTGGTCTAATGATAGGTGCCTGGTTCAATGTAGTAAACGGCACGTTTCTGGCGCCTGTGCTTACCATTCCAATGATGATGTTCGCTGGCTTTGGAGTAACATTGCGCGACTTGCCTAGTTATCTTAAATGGGGCAGTCACATATCGTATTTGCGATACGGTTTGGAAGGCTTTATAGGCGCCATTTATGGACTGGATCGCGGCGTTTTGGAATGCAATGAGGCACCATATTGCCACTATAGGTACTTTATATAAACTTTACAAAATGATACGCAACTTATTAAGAATGAATTTTCATTTCGACTACATATATGCTTTTTATATGTGAGACAGATATGCAATTTAAAATAACCTTTTTACATTTTGCAGATATCCAAAGAAATTTCTGGAGGAGATTACCATGTCTGGTGATCAGTTCTGGAATGATATTATTGCGCTTTCTGCCATGACAGTAATATTTAGAATCGTTTCCTACGTAGTGCTTAAGGCCAAGATCAAATCAATTAGATGAACAAAGAACTACTTTAAATTAAAGCTTTCTTGTATTATGTATAATTGTTGAAAATTACTTTTAGTGCTATTATTTAAATATACGTATTTTCATGTACATTAATTTTTGTTATATAAAGCTACAAACGACTTTAATCTAATCTATCCGATTTTTCTATGTATCACATGGTTCAGTTAATTAAGCCTTGCACCTCCTTTTCGTCTTGAAGTGTTGGAGATGTCGCTTTCACGTGGTTTTGTAGAATTTGCTGCAATTCCTTTACGTTTTCTGCCATGTTGCCAGAGTGCAGCTGTTTAGAAATTAAATTTGTAAGTTGGTTTAAAGTATTTAGATTATATAATATACTGACTCACCTTTACTACCTGCTGACCTGAAGCCTCTAATAACCGGCATTTTAAGTTAATCAAAGCTGTAGGTTTTTGACTAAACTTTAGAGTTTGTTGCGCCGTTAGCAATTCCACAAAATAAATGCGTGAGTCCTTGCCAAGAGTTTGTACGCGCAGGCTGGGTATATTGATGCCATTTATAGGACATACTAAGTCCACACCCTCGACTTCAGCATCCAAAACTAACTGCTTCGTATATTCGGTTAAATCGGCGCGTTCCTTCAGCAAATAGCCAGGTGCTCGTGCCAGCTCCTTAAAAGCTGTCTTAGCATTCGGATCCGACCAAGAAGGCTGCTCAATAGCCACAGCAGAGCGTAAAACAGTTAAACGACTGTCAACCTTGGGTTGTGCACCACGCACATTACGTTGTGTAGCTTTAAGCTCTTCAGCAGCATCAATAAGCTGCTTAGAGTAGTGACCCAACATGCATAGGGATAAGCATGTGTCGACCAAATTGTCCGGAAAGTAGTTATAATCACCATGGTCCAGTTTTCGCAAAGCTGCAAGCTCCAGCTGCTTAAGCTGCGCCGTGGTCAATTCACAGTTAAGTTGCGCACAACACCAAAGAAAGGTGGCCAGGTCTTTAGCACGCAAAACACCGGGCTTCAGTAGCGTCATTAGCCGCTCTACAATAACGGCTAGGCAATCTTTATCATCCCACAGCTGTTCGGCAAAATAGGCAAAAATATGCGCCAAGCCGCGCGGCTGCAATTGCAACATTTGTGTGGGCTCTAAACAAATTCTTGTCAAATGCTGTGATATGCGCTCATCATTCACGCGCTGTAAACGCAATGATTTAATAAAGTTAACTAGCAGCGCGTCGTTGCCATCTTTTACAAGCAAGTTTAAAGCTGCATCGGTAAGGGCTGCCTCATACTGTGAACGAATATCTCCAGTTATGACAGTGGACGTCTTGTAGGCAGCGTTGCTGACCAGAGCCAAGTCAAGCAAGCTTAGTTCTTTCAGATGCTGTGGTAATTGCGTGGTTAGCAGTTTTTCCAAATAAGTGGACGATTGTGGGTTCTTCATTTGCTTCTTTTGTAAGCCCATGTAAAAGCAAAGCTGTACAAAACGCTCCTTGCTCGTGCTAACAGTTGCCGACTGGTTAAATTCCTCTTTTGCAAGACGTCGAATAGCAGCATGGTAGAAATCCGTACGCTTTAGCCAATTAGGCATCAGAAACAGGAAGGCATATAACGTTTCGAGAACAGTAGTGGTGTCCATATCTGGAAGCTGCGCTAAAGCTTGCGCGTCCAGGGTGTTTAGAGCCATCGCATATTTTGGTGGCGGTGCATTGGGCCTATAACTGGAAGCATGTATAATCAGCGCTGGAAGCTGTGATGCTGGTGTTTTTTCTACCGAACGCTGAAAGTAACGATCTTCTGTTATGGGAAAATAGTCCACATATCGTACTTTCGTTGCTGGCAGTACATGCTCATCGATTTTGTAGCGTTCCATAGCTATGTGTTTTGCGAAACGCGTGAAGAGAGTGCCGGCCTCATCGGAGGTTTCGCGTAGTACATCTTGCAGCGTAAAGGAGGCATAACTGCGTAGCTGGTTGTTGTTCTGGGCGCACGTAAAGCGGCGTAATAGAGCGTACATTTCTATTAGAATTTTGTTCTGATTAATAAATTTATGTAACTGATTTACAAGAAAACGTGCCGCGAGAATACATTAAGTGTTTCTTAACACCGCACACTGTATTTTTCTAGATATTCAATGCGTTATCCAACACTTCAATAAAAACAGCTGATTCACGAAAAGCGCAATGGGCAAGCGAGCGGCAGGATTTGTTCTCTTTCGTAGATTTCTAGGCGAAATTGAATACTTGTTGTTAAAAGCATCCTATGGAGATTTTCATTGGAGTTCCCCAAAAGGGCATGTTGATCCTGGCGAAGATGATTTTACCACAGCCCTACGTGAAACTCACGAGGAAGCCGGGTAAGTGCTAAAATGTACACAAAACATGCAACAAAACTAACTTTAATGATTCCAAGTTATGCTGAGAAAGATCTGATTATCTACCGTGACATTCCACTTACACTAAACTATAATGTGAGGGGTAAACCAAAGGCAGTTATTTATTGGCTTGCAGAACTACGCGACCCAAACCAAGTGCCCGTTCTTTCCGAAGAACATACTGACTACAAATGGTTAACTAAAGAAGCGGCAACGACAATTGTGGGCTTTAAAGACAATCAAGAAATGATTGATATGTTTCATGACATTATATTGAATATGAACAAAACATAAGCCGCAACATAAACATAATCATATGTTTCTTACCAATAAAAATACCAAAATTTTACTATAAATTACCAAAACATCTTGCAGTGTTGCAAATATGTGTAAACGAGAAAAAGCAAGCATTGATTGTTTTGCAACACTATTTTTAAGGCATCTGCAAAAATTGTTCAATATTTTTTAGGTTTGCTGCAAAGGCTAACTTAAATACAATAAATCTTGTGAAAAATATAATTTTACGCTTTTACAATGGGTTCACGTTCCCGCAGTCCATCAGTTAAAAGACGACATCATAAAAGTAAGCACAAAAAACGCAGTAAGTCACACAATCGGGACCACGACCGCAGCAGCACACGCAGCAGTCGCCCGGACCGAGATAGGGATAAAACGCCCACGCATGGGCGTGGTGGCGGGAGTAGTGGAGCACTTCGCCGCGATCGTGATAGAAACCACGGCGAGAGGCACACAGAACGCGAATACCGGCACTCACACTCCAAATCACGTAAACGCTCCAGCTCAACGGCTTCCAGTAGTGATAGTCAATATTCGGAACATGAGTCCCAACGCAGCAGACATAAGCGCAGCCGATATAAGAAGCTTGAAGAGGTGAGTTTCTGTATATTTATTAACATAAAACATTTTTTCAAACATATTTGTTTACGCTTAGCAAAACCTACTGCAAGTGGAGCGGCTGGCCGAAATGGAAAGGCAGAGGCGGCAGAAAGAGGCCGAACAAAAAACAATTGAAGAGGAGGCCGCTAAACGCATTGAACTATTGGTGAAAAAGCGGGTCGAAGAGGAGCTCGAAAAGCGACGTGATGAAATAGAACAGGAGGTGAATCGTCGCATGATGCTGGAACTAGAACGACGGCGCGAACTTATACGCGAAGAAGAACGTCGACGCGAGGTAGGTGCTCGTATTCACATTCCGCTGGACGACTGCTGCTACCACACACTACTTACCAAAATATCAAACACAATAAACAGCTACTTAATACACGTACAAAAAACAAACAGCAGTTGCAAACAGTCGTCTTCAAAATGCTACCAGAAATGAGTGCTGGCAGCCAAGTGCAGCGGCAACAGCAGCGGGCTACGCACGGTTCATTTTGCGTCTTTATAGTAGAAAACATAATATGCATTGTTGTTCTAACTACGCACTATGCCATTCTAACACATTTTTGCATTAACCAATTTGGTAGATCAATTGCCCATATACTTATTAACTTAGCATTTCATGATCTCATCTTTTTAATCATTTACTCGCATAATGAGCCACTGAGTCGCTGCCTTGTGCTGTCACGTCTTTACTCGTTTCAATTCTTGTCAATAATTTTGTAATTTTTATTTTTCCTACCAAAAAAGCTAATGAGATATCCAACCAAAAAAAAACTAATGGTTGTGTTAAATGTCATCTCATGCAGTTTCTGCCGCCAATAGCGCATAAATCTGTTTTGCATACTTTTAGCTTCATCTATTGTTTTGTTTGTTTACACAATATTACTTTTCTTTAAGTTTATATTTTGTTAATTGTCGTTGTTATTGCGTGCAATGACCTTACGCTTCTGTAGAACGTTACGCGTTATCGAGGCGATGTTAACGAAACACACAACACAAATATAAAAGTAGCCCCTACAACGTTGATTATGCCGGACGCAATGCAATCCCAGCTCTGAAGTATTTTGGCCAATGGATCGAATATACGTCTGAAGTCACAGCAAGCAAAAACACAAGGCGTAGTTCATATGCCAAAATGTATCCATATAAACCCTAACGCAAACACCGCGATCGCGACACATACATATAAATATGTATATACCATATGATTTAAATGCACGTACAGTTCAGTAGTTTTCGTCGGCAATAGCTAGTGCAGCGTTTTTGTAAGTCTAGTTGGGTTGGGCTTATAGTGCAGGGCTAATAGTGCAACTGTACGCTGTTTATCAATATTTTGTCGGCCTCTTAAAAACGGGTGAGTTCCTTACAAGGCAAAAAAATGTGATGAAGCGGTTACGAGCCACGAACCTAAGTGAAAGTGTATAAATAAGAAAAAATTTAAAAACAAACGAGTCCGTTCAAACTGTTCAGGAGATGTAATGCCGGAAATATGCCTTGCCGCATAAGTTTATGACTATTTATTGTCGAACCTAATTTGCATACTGAAATCATTTGTGTTTTTAACGCCTTTTTATTTTTAAACATACATATGTACATTTCAATTTAAATTATATATATTGAAAGAAAAAAAAAAACGAAAATCTAAAACCAAATTCGCAGACAACAAAAAAAATCCTTAAATTAACAAAAATATTTAGCCATTAAACTGGAAAAAATGATCTATTTAAATAGTAAGTAGCAAAAAAAGACAAAATTAAAAAAAAAAACTACTACAGTAAAATTGTTAATGTTGTGTGCTCTTAATATTATATTAAAAAGTTGCAACTATCATTTAAACATTTTTATTAGACACTAAATGTTTTTACTTTCTACCAAATTTTCTATGTAACTTATTGTTAAACATAAAAATAGACTTTAAAATGCCTCTTGCAGCAAGCAACAAAACTTGCGCCCCATTGTCGTCGCACAGTTTGCGCCCTAAAGGCGTGTCCAAAAACGTTTAAAATTAAAATTATTTCTTAATTCCATAGCCATAAGCTTACGGTTTTCAACATAAACTTAGTTTATTAATACGCCATTTTATTTGGGTTTTATAGGAGGAAGAAAAACAAAAACGCGAAGAACTCGAAGAAATTTTGGCCGAAAATAATCGCAAAATTAAAGAAGCACAAAGAAAATTGGTGAGTAATAATTTTATACATAAAACTTGTAACTTTTAAATACAATGATTTTATTTTGCAGGCTGAGGAGCGCCTGGCCATCATTGAAGAGCAACGTCTTATGGACGAGGAGCGTCAGCGTATGCGCAAGGAACAAGAAAAGCGCGTTAAGGAGGAACAAAAGGTCATATTAGGCAAAAACAATTCAAGACCAAAATTATCGTTTTCACTTAAACCCGGCGCGATATAAGGCGTTTTAGCTCTCCCTATATTTTTATTTATTTGTTAAACGTTCTTGCTTTTTTTTCACCTAAACATTCGCTTTGCTTTTGCTTAAAACAAAAGCGCTTTTCTATAATTATGTGCCACTGTTTATTTTTCTTTTGCTTTTGGTGCATTGTTTTAAGCACAAGCAAAGTGGCTTTAGGTTGACTTTTATATACCAACCGTTTTAAACTATTGCCCAAATTGAAAATATTCTTGAGCGCATTATAAAGCTCTTTGTGGTACAATATGCTTAAAACAAAATACATTATGCAATATCCAATACTTATATGAGAAAAAAAACCAAACTAAAGTCAAATGATTATGTGTAGTGCAACGTATTGTTAAACGCCGAAAAACTTTACAAAACGCGATATATTTAAAAATTTTTTAAGAATACAAAATGATAACAAAAATCGCTTATTATTAATTAATAAAAGAAAAAAAACGTAATAAAGAGTATGAAATCATAAAAATTGTAAAATATTTCTTGTAAAAGTTTTTAGAAAAACAGCTTAGGTTGTTTGTACTCTGAATAATTTTGTACGCTTTTATTATGGCCTTTAAAAAGAATGTTTCTTTTTCTTTTGATATATCGTTTTGATAACATATAATTTGATTTAACGATTTTACAATCAAGCATTTCTTAAAACCAAAAACTGGATTCATTGTTGAAACTGAATCAGTCACAAGCTTATTTGCTTATAAAAAGTTTTTGTTTTTTAATGAGATTTTATAAAAACTAAACTTCAAGCTTTCGATGCTCTGCATCTTCAAAGCATGCTTCGTAAATATATAGCTTTTCCAAATATATGTTTTAGTTGCATAGTGTAGTGTATGGAAAAATGATTATTCCCAGCGGTGTACTTAAAAAGCTGCTATAAAACGACTAGTTTTAAGTCAAGTTAATTAAATCTGCAATATCTTGCCAAAAGTGTATGTCGGAAGAGCTATGGAACAAAAACTCTGTTTTTTCTCTTTTGAGCGATTCGTAGGACACTATTAGTGTGTAGAGTGTATGATTTTATTGTTTAATATTAAAAATAAATGTGCTGGAAAACAGTTCCACTTTTTATTGTGGGCTGTTCCCCTTTTTCTAGTTTTGTTTCTCACGGTCTGGGAGAAATTTCTTTAACGACACGAACCTTTATAAATAATCATGCTGTATCTTTGGATTCAGAAGCATTGGACTATAGCAATCGCTAAGGTTTATATGGTCAATCAGTGTCATTCAAAATTCAAATATAAACTAAGACCTCTGCTCTGTAATTATTGCTCACTATTTTTCATTGTGGTCTATGTCGGGAATCGACCTTACTATTTTATAAATGGTCTCTTTGAAGATCAATACAATGGTTCATCTGTTCGCTGTTTTCCAAGCTCAAAAACTCTTGTTTCAGTCGATGTGTGAGAGCTCGCATTATCGTGATAAAGAATAATCCGTCTTCGGTGTCTACCGGCTTTGTCCGCTATTAATTTTTGTTGAATTTAGTTAAAATTCTTCATTGTTTATTGTTTTTAAGCTCATAGCCATTAATTGAAGATTTGACACCTTTCACGATCTTAGAAACGTCTTTTGAAGCAATGCGATTAATTAGTATCCTAAATTAGTCGGTTTAATTCAATTTTTTTTATTGGGATACAAAATTTCAAGACACTTTAAACAATACAAAAAGGACTCTTTTCAAAAACGTTTTGAGTTACGTCAATGTCAAACTTTTCTATAAAAGTTTCAGATTGCATCTGGCGCCATTATTATTGGCAAGACACGAAATTTAAATAGTGACCCTCGTATTACCCATTGCGCTGACATTTCAGGCTTTGACATAACCCACAAACATATTCTAATTATCAAACTGGACGCACATTCATTTAAACTTTTAGGGTATTCACGGTTGCTGTTGAGTTAAGGACTTTTGCAACATTCCTTGACGTATAGGGCTGAATTTTGCCCATAGCTGCAGGGTGCCAAATTTACCAGTGAAAAATGTCAACAAAATCTAGAAAGAAGAAGCACAAACTTAACAACTCAGCTCATAAAGCTGCAAAAAGGTTTAATTCGTTAAATACCATATAAAAGTACTTAGTTTTAAGTCATTTGTATGCATTTTATTTATTATTTTATCATTTGCTTTTTACGAAATTTACTATTTAGCAAATAGCCCAAATAAACAACAATAAAAAAAAGGGCGTTCACGCTTAAGTCAGTTGAATTATTTTGTGCAACTTTGCACCGGCTCAGCTAAACAGCAACCGTGAATGTCCTATATCAAGTCAATATGCGTCTTTAATCGTTTTTGAAAATAAAACTTCCACAATTCTATTTAGCTTGTTCTTGGTTTAAGCTTGCAAATTTGATACTCATAGATATATAATTACTTTATATGTTTAAATGTTATTTGCAAATATACATCTTTAAATTTTTAATACATACATATTAGTTTTATATGCATTTATTATGTAGCATATTTTTAAAAGTGTTTACATTGCAAAGCTTTCAAATTTTTATATGCTCCATTTTTTTTTTTCGAAAATCAGCCAACAAATTTTGAGTTTCAAGTCTTTCGTGTTGCAAGTTTTCTGCCCAACGGCTTTTCTATATTTTACAAATCTTAGAGTTTCGTGTTTTTAGCAGCTAAAGAAAGCAGAAAGTTTTACAGAGCGTTTATTTTTTTTTTCCTTATAATTGCACTTGAGAGTTTTTATATATATTTTTTTGGTATATTAAATTAAGCAAAAGGCTTTGAGAGATTATTTGGTAAAAATAATTTACATACATATATAGTTGCGCACATATGCATGTGCTTTTTTTTATTTTTAAATAAAATAGCATAAAAAATAACAAATAAAAATATTTTTAATTAAATATTGTGACATAAATGAAATGAAATTTAAACAAAAATTCGAAACATAATTTTAGCTATGAAATAAATAATATAAATTATTTAGAGACAAAAATAATAATTTATGTAATTTATATAGTTTAATAATAATTTTAAAAGTTATATAATTATGTATATATACAGCTTCCATCAGTTAACAATCAATCTCTTCGTTTAAAATTTAAATTTAAAATTATGCTTGTGTCAAATTTTTCAATGTCTATAACCCAAAACAAGAGCGCCAATTGCTTAAGCGCCAAATTTTTGACTAAATTTGTTCTATTTTGTTGTTTTTTTGTTTAAGGTCCCACACAATTTCGCTAATTATATAATTATATGTGTAACATTTACATTACAATTCATTAAAGTTTTTTTTATTAAGTTGCCTTTTGATTAGCTTGTCTGACAAAATTCAATTGCATAGTTTTTTAATTTAATTTAATTTTTTTTGTTTGGTATATAAAATAGTTTGTTTTTGCGTTTGTCTAAAATTTGCTTTTTGTTTTATAGCCATAATATTTAATATATATATTTATATATATTTTGTTTAAACATTGATAATGTTAAATTGTAGTTTAAATTGGTTTGTTTTATCATTTTAAATTACTTTTACATTAAATGTGTAGAAAAATTCGTTAAATTGATTTGCATAAAGTTTGCCCAGTTTATAAAATGCTTTTAAAACATTCAGCGGCAATTATATAGTTATATATATATAGTTAAATAATTTGTTTACTGCAAATGCTAAAAAAATTGTTAGCTTTAGCCCCCCCCCAAAAAAAATCTAACCACACACAAATTACAACAAAATATTGTGGCACAGGCTGGCTTTAAAACTGTAGACTGTAGCCAGCGCAAGCTGCTTCAAAAACTGCAAATAGTGTGACCAATGCGTCAAATCCCAAAAAAGGACAATTGCCTTGTGTACATTTTGAACAGCACTGTGCTTGTAACTGCCATTTCAGTTACATTGTTGAAGCTTCTTTTGCTTTTGTTGCGTGTAGTTTCGCGTATCCTTCGGCGCTAGGTAAGCATTTTAAAGAATAAAAGCGCCAAGAGTATATTGACAAACATCACAAGCAGCACCAGCTGTTGACGCACAAACCAATCCTAGAAGAGAAACCAAGCCCTTAGTTGTATACATGGTTATTGCATATAAAAGCGCAACACTAACCTTGACTTGTGGACTAACCAAATAGAGCAAGGGATTTGCCTTAAGACGTTCATTGACTTCAATTTGTTTGCGCACCGCTTCGCGTCTGGCCGAACCCAAGGCGGATACCTCCTCTCGACTCATGGCTTCAGTGGCGCGTGGCAGTTCCTGAAAATCGGGCATGGACTTTTTGCGTTGCAGCGACACATTAATGGGCACCGTCTGTCAAAAGTTGAAAAAAAATTGTTTTAGAAAGTTTGCTTTAGCCTACGTTTGTTTTAAAAAGCCAGCACCTCTACGGGTGGCTCGACTATCCAGCTTTCACTGGCACGACGCGCCAACAGTGCCGGCGAGAACATCAAGTCCTCCTCATCTTCCTCAGGATACCAATCCATGTTTATAACTTTTATTTTGTAACTAAATTTTACACTTTTTTACTACAGTTTTGGGGCTACACTTGCATAACGCTCTAATGACAATTCCAATTCTTCAAGCTTGTAAACGAGTTGTACATGGCGCGTGTATCCGTATCCGTGTCGATTCAATAGAAAACAGAATAATGAGCAATGCGCCAAATGGCCAAAAATAGTCCAACGCACGGCAATGAGCCAAAACAACAAAACAAACAAATTCTCGTTGTCGCAGTCTCTGCTCGTTTCGACGTTGACGTTGCGTCGCACTTAATGAAAATGGCTTTTGAATTTTTATTTATTTATTTTTTCAACGGCACATATATTTATATTGCTCTACGCCTCGTCTCACAAAATAAACCTTGTATATATTGCCATTAAAATTCTTGCGAACCAAAGCATCCAAATAAAAAAATTTAAAACAGACGCGCCTCTATCGCGTCCAACGCGTTGTTTGCTACTACCAAAATAATTTTCAAAAATTGTCATTGCCAGGCAACAAATGAGCGGCGTCTACAAGAGCAGAGCTGCACGACAATCGTTGGCGACATTTTGAAAGATGCCTTTCCTTCCAATGGCCACTTGTGAATTGAGTTCACTCTTGAGTGTTCACTCGGAGATTCAGCCAACGCTTTCTAGCCGCGGGCGAGCACATGCATTCCATTGGGTGGTTGCTGACTTGGCCATTGCTCTTGGCGTCGTCTTGTGCACTCGCACTCGTTGTGGGTTTATTTTTAGTAGCGCCAACGAATGGGCACATGGCTCAAAAATGTTTGAAAATGAATATGCGTGCCAGCGAGCGCCAGCTAGTACACAATGCTATATGACATAAATTAAATTAATTGCGTGGATTAACTGTGTGTTATGAAATCTTGCAGCAGGATGAAGGGATATTCAAGTAAATTTTCTTTAATTAGTCGTTTCGTAGAGTTGCAATTGGAAATGAAATTCGATTAAGTAAGGTGCTTGAACTTGCTAGCGCAAAATTCGATTGTTTTGTGAACTAAATGCAATGCAGAATTCCAACACTGGAGTTTGAGCGTAATTTGCCTTGAACAGTACCTCCTAAATTGTGGCTTAAATTTATTTTGTCGTTTACCCGCTAAGACTCTTATTAGCAAACAGTTGCTGTCAAACTCTAAGCGCTGTTGACGAATCCAGCAGCTTTCAATGGCTGTAAAACTTTTAACGTTTAAGCAGGACTTAGCAGCTTACAATGAATATTAAACTCACACTTAAGCAATGTGCAAGACTCTCAAACTTGACTTAAATTTCGAAAGAACCGTTTAGAGATGCTTAGTTTTTTCAATGATTGTCAAACTAAAAACTTTTAAAACAAACCTTAAACAGGTTTCAAAAGCTTTCAAACTTTTAAGCGATATTTAAAACAAAGCCTTTTCTGACACATTCGTTGTTTAATCCTTAAATAGAGATAAACTATAAAGCTGTAGGCATTGTTGTTTTTAATTACCCTACAACTGTGCTTCGTGCAAAGTAAGTGCAACCGTTTGAGCAAGAACAGTTTCAGTTTGTTTCAGTGCCTGCACAACTGTAGCTTTAATTCTAAAGAAGGCTCTAGTCGGTTGCAATGGCTCTTCAACCGTATCTCTTACAACTGTAACTTGAACATCAAGTAGGTCACAATAGCCTCACAACTGTGGCCCTTCTTCTATCTGTTCTCAATAACTCTACAACTGTTTATTATCTATTGTAGTTTAACTAGTTAATACATTTAATTAGGACGCTTTCGCAGCCTCAGCATAGATCCTTAATTGCCACCAGCAACTTTGAATAACTCACTCACCTTCATTTTCTTGCCACCTCCACCGCCGCCAGCTTTGCCCATGGCCATGCCCACCGGCGTCGCCGGCTTGGCTGGCAGATACAAACTCTCTGTGCGTTTTGGTTGCAAGGGCGAGGGAATGATATCCTGACCGAGCGTACGCTGACGTAACAGCACATCCTCAAATGGCTGATTGGGCGATGAAAACAGCGGCTCCGCATTACTTTGACTAGGCGCACGTCCAGTGCTGCCCAAACTGGGCGTGCCGGCGCGCGATAAACGTCCTCCAGTACCCGATGGCAGCGTGCCATTGCCTGTCATCGTTGATGTGCCCGTTGCAGTTGCACCGCTTGCCGGCGCTGGCGTTGCACCCCGAAATACTGAGCCCGCACGCGCACGTCCATCGGGTGTGCTATTGCCGGCTGCAACAGCCGCTTCGTTCAGCCCCGCACGGTCCAGCGAGGCCTGACGTGAGCCAGCAAAGGCGCCACTCATGCGACTGGCGGCGCGTGCATAGCGATCTATGGATGAGTCGCGACTGGGTGGGCGCTTATAATGATCGAAATGATCGATTGATGATTGCTGGCCAACTTGCCCCAGCATGGGTGGCCTTTGACTACGTAGCTGCTGATTGGCTGCGGCCATGTTGGCAGCATTGGCCTGTGCAGCGGCCGCGTCGGCTATCTGTTGCGAGGGTCGACGCATTATGCTGGCATTGTGACTAGGTGACGCTTGCGGCGCCGGCTGCTGGTTAAATTGTTGCTGCTGTAGCTGCTGCTGCTGTTGCTGGTAGAGTCTTGTTTGTTGTTGTTGCTGTGCAAAGAGCTGTTGCTGTTGTTGCTGCTGCTGGAGCAGCTGTTGCTGTTGCTGTTGTTGCTGCTGCGGCGTCATGTTGCTGGCATTTTGATACATGGGTGCAGCATTTTTTGCTACATTTGTAGGCGTCATATTGGCTATGGCACTGCCAAAAGGCTGCTGTTGCTGCTGCTGTGGTTGCTGTGCTCCACCGGGCGGCTGTTGCTGCTGGAATTGATATGCAGGATTCATTTGTGGATTGCTTTGTTGCTGCTGTTGAAGCAGCTGCTGCTGTTGATGTTGCTGCTGATGATACATCTGATTAATGGCACTGACCACTTGCGCATGGCTCGGCTGGCCATGACTGACCATTGCCGAGAGATCCGTCTGCGGCGATACTGGCAGTTGCTGTGAATACATAGACGAGGGCACCGGGCACTCCGCCTCTCCAGGTTGTAGCTGCTGCGACATGCGGCGCTGTTGCTGTTGCTGTTGCATGGCTATATACTGCTGCTGTCGCTGTGCCTGCGTCGCATACGCATCCGATGTACTGCCGCTGCTGGCGGGCGAGAATTGCTGCGCTGTGGGCATCGGTTTATTGCCACCCATGCCGCTGCTGCCGGCTTGTGTCAGATCCGCATTGGATGGCTGGCCGCGGAAACGTTCACGCATGCGTAGTTTCTCAAAACGTTCCAGCACCGCTGGCTTAAAGTCCGGCGCAAATTCCCGTGCCATGCGCACTGCATTTTCGCAGTCGTAGCGTGCCTGCTCGGCGGCCATGTCTGCATTTTGGGCTTTGGCTGCGGCTGTAGCCATGCGTGAGATGGCCATATCCGAGCGTTGCATGGCCATTTTTAGAGCACGCTGTGCGGAATCAACTGCCGCTGTAATGCGATCGCGAAATTTACGCGAACGCGCGAGGAACAAATGCTTCTTCTTCTGGCTGGTGATTAGGATATTGTTTTTGTATTTGCCCTCCTCGACGGTGCCATCGCGAAAGGTAGTCACACCATAGCCATGCTTGCGATTGTTGTACCATTCGCCTTCGTATCTGTAAGGGAAACAAAATTGAGTGTTATTGAGCATTTAGTTTATTTGGTGTTTAACTTACTTTAGACCATCGCTGCGCTCGGCTACACCGTGACCGCAGCGTTTATCCTTTTTCCATTCACCCATGTAGGTCTCAACAACTGTAGGATCCAGTTGCTCATCCTCCATGGTGAAGCTGGCATTTGATTCAGTGTGCGCGGATCTGAAACGGTTAATATTGTTATCAGTAAAAGTAACGAGTTGAGTGTATTCAAATTGTTCCAAGTTCCAAAAAAGTTTTTCGAAAGCAGGGTTATTCATATAAAAGATCTTGGTATCCTCTTGTACATGTGGCATTAAAGGAAAGAGTAGATCCACTGTATGACTTTGCTGCTCTCTGTCGATGAGGTCTGACTCTGTTGGTCACTCCTTAATCAAGGGTTCCTATCCTTTATTTTAAATAGGATTGGAAAAGTTTGCCATTTAGTTGCTGTCGAAACCTGGCGAAGAGGTAGCAAGTTTTAGCTGACTCCTTGGGGAAGACCAGTAAGTGTGTGTAGATTCCCATTCAATTTCAAATCTATTATATAAGCCCCCTCCCCAAGGAAAAAGTTTCGACTGTAAAAGAAGCTCACTCTCGGACATATCCTGCGATTAGCGTGTTCAATATGTCTGTTGTAAGAACCCTGCGAAGAGGTACTACGTTTCAGATGTTTTCTTGGGAAAGACCAGTGAGTGTGTGTAGAGATTCTCACTCAATTTCAAATTCACTCTCGGACATATCCTGCGATTAGGGTGTTCAATGTTTCTGTTGTAGGAACCCGGCAAAGAGTTATACCGTCTCAGCTGCTTTCCGCGGTAGGACCAGCAAGTGGAGCCGAACTAGCTAATTTTGGTATCACGGAATGGACAAGACGTGCGCGAAGCAGAGGTGCTTTTAGCAAAGGCCCTATATTAAACCGCAGCCTGCGAAGAAATACTAAAGAAAGTCGTTCCTTCCAACAAACTGGTCAAAAGTTCAAGCAATGAACTTTCCAAACCCAAACTCAGGATATTAAGTCTTAATTTATCTCAGATTTTCGTCAAGTTATGATGTGTTTAGCTTGCTCAAACCCAGGATACTGTCTTTATTTACATATCTCAGATTCTCATCAAGTTATGATGTGTTTAACTTACTTGGTAGTCAAATTGGATTGCTCTGAGCCTGTGCTTATCCAGGAAGCAGACGACATGGTCGAGCGTATGCTGCCCGATGCAACAGTGCCGCGTTTCTCCAAATCCCCAGTACTGCGCTGTTTGCGCATTTTCAAGCCCTGCAACAAATAAAAATAAATTGAGAGTATGGTAGGTACTCCACGAAATCTCTACCTGGTTGAACTTACCATTAAAAAACCCTTTTTGGTCTTCTCAGTCAAACTGTTGCGTCTCACCGGCAGCTTATCAGACTTTGCCGTCAGCACGAAGCCACCACGTATCTCTTCGGACTTCTCATTTACCTTGGCCGCGTTGCCGTTCTCTCCGCTGCGCAGCGAACTCAATGAGGCATGCAGATTCTTGCGCCGATGATGCGAGGCCAGGCCAAAGGGCGCTGATGTGCGTATGCCATAGCCATGGCGTTTGCCCTCCTGCCATTGACCTTGGTATTTTCCTGCAATGGAAATAACCAGAAGCGGGTCAGTTGCGGCTTAATTTACATGACAGCCAGCCAATTAAAACGGAAATGAAAATGTGAACTACAAGCCGTAGTATACAAAGGTATAGTATATATGTATATGCATAGGAACCCCCATTAACTCAAGGTCAAGCATGTCTAGCTTTGTAGTTCCACTTATTTGTTTGACTCATGTTGCCCAAGATATTTATATATACACGTGTTTTATTTACCTGTAGCCTAGTAAGAAACATTTTTACTAATTGCAAGGCATTTTATTTGTTGTTCTCCCAAGCCAAGCGTTTTGCTAAGTTCTTGGTTATATGCACCAGGGAATCTACTGACCTTTGGCCACTTACGAAAATAGCTTGGACAGGTCTTGTGTTGATTAATTTAATAAGCAAAGTTTACTTGAGCGTTGTGTAAATTCAAATTAAGGGAAACAAGCTAAAATTAGAAGCTTTTTTGAAGTGTTTGGACGTTCTAATGCAGCAGGACAAGAATTAGAATAGAAAATATGCTGTGGATAAATAGACTTCATTTGCATATTAGAAGGCAGCCTTCATTTAGTTTTTTGTTCAAAAACATTATTTAAAATCTAACCCTAAGGTGACAGTCATTATATTTTTATACCCTGTACCGTTTGGTACAAAGGGTATATTGTGTTTGTGCAAGCCGAAAATGTATGTAACGTACAGAAGGAGATGTCGGAGACCCCCCAAAGTTACCTAAAGTATGATCACAGTGACTAGAGAAGTCGATATACCCATGTCCGTCTGTCCGTATGAACGCCTAGATCTCAGAGATGGTAAGAGCTAGAGCAACCAAACTTTCAGATTAGATCCCTTATTAATCCATAGGAGACAAGTTTATTTTATTTTTTTGATATCGGCATTACATTATATAGCTCCCATAGGGGTGTTTCAGAGGACCTCGAAAAAAAGCAAAAGTTTTAGATGGATAATTCGTTTGTTTATGATGAAATCATAACCAAATTTGGCATTTGGAAGTTTTTTAGAGACCCCCAGCACTTTATAGCTCCCATAGGATCGAATTGTCGAAAAAATGTTTTTTGTACAAAATTCGTTGTGTTTCGTTTGTTTGTGAAGATACCGTAACCAAATTTGGCATTAAGAAGTTTTTTAGCGTTCCCAAGCACTGTATCAAATTTGATCAAAATCGGTTGACTATATCATATAGCTCCCATAGGAACGATCGGTCAAAAAAAAGCTTTTTTTTACAAAATTCGTTGTGTTTCGTTTGGTTTTGAAGATATCGGAACCAAATTTGGCAGTCGGAAGTTTTTTATAGTTTCCAATCAGTGTACTAAATTTGATCAAAATCGGTTGATATAGTCGTATAGTCCCCATAGGACCGATCGGTCAAAAAAATTTTTTGGTGCAAAAGTCGACTGATTTCTGTTTGTTTATGAAAATATCGTATCTTTTGGAGGTTTTAAGCAATATTTCGGACTTAATTGCAATGTGGTGGTACAGGGTATCCCAAAGTCGTCTGCACCCGACTTAAACGTACGCCATCTTTTTTTTAATGTAAGTATGTATGTATGTATTTAATATTGGCTGATCAGTGTTGCAAAGTTTTTTTTATCGATTTTTTCAAAAGTTTTTATTATGTATATACATATTTGACAACGACTCGAGTTAAGTCGAATCAATAGAACAAGAACATCTGCATCTACTCGGACAGCCTGGCGGCTATTAAGTCCCTCGCCTCGTTGTCATCGTTCATAAAGTCAGTGAACAACTGTCGCTCGTCTCTGGAGGAGAGTGCTGAGCAGTTTTCAATCCACCTTATCTGGGTCCCAGGACATAGGGATATCGAGGGCAACTATATAGCGGATGAACTGGCTAAACAAGGAACTACCAGCATCCTTCTTCAGGACAAGGCGGGCTATACCCATGGCCAGCTGTAAATTGAGACTACGAAAACATTACGCTCTCATTGCAAACCAAACGTGGAATCGGATATCGAACAGGATCTCACGGCAAACTTGGCCGATATACTGCAGAGAACGAACTAAGGAACTTTGCTGTCTTAACAGAACCCAATGCTAGACCGTAATCCGAGCTATCACCGGTTGGTGGGAATGCGTCCAAGCTTAACGCTCCCCACCACGACTTTTGTAGAAGCTGTGACGAAGAAGGAGGAGCTGGAGACAGTTGACACGTTTGTCGTCACTGCCCTGGACTGTGCACGACACGGGCACTTTTTAATGACTTATCTCAGCTCTCAGAACAAAATCCAAAATGCCTCTTAAGGTTCATTCAGGCCGCTGGATGGCTGTGACTCATCTTATATAGGAGACCTCTTGAGTGGGTGAAAGGTCTACCGGTATCAAAACGGGCCTGTTCTTGGTCTAAGTGACGCTAAGTTTCAACTGCCGCCCTAACCTAACCTAAGCTTTTTATTATTTAAAATATTAATTAAGCTCAATATAACTAAAATAATAAAATCTAAATATATTAAAATTATGTTTGTTGCTCCTATAACTGCTAGATAGACCAAACATATGTTTGTGGCTTTAGCAATTAATCTTTCATAATAAGCCCAAGGCTCCTAAGCCAAATTTTAAACAAACTTTTTTGAAAATCTTTTAAAAAATCACTCCTAGGGTTGCATCATCTATAACACCTCATTGCTCATTGAAAAAAATGAAACAATAAATAAGTAAAATAAGTCACAATTATGGGTTTTTTGAAACTTGAGCAACCATGATTCAGTTTGTATTTGTACCATCCATAGGCTATGTTGACAAACTTGAGCAAATTTACATCTATTGTTTTGCATCAAAAACATATTTATAGTTAGCTCTATATATAGCTAGATCTATATACTGTGCCAGTTGCATTAGACACCTACACAAAGGCAACTGCCATATGTTTTTAGCTAAACGAATTTCCCCAGAAAAAAAATCACTCATGCTGCAAAAATGTATAAAAAGGAAAAACGCAAAGAGTAGCTGGCAAAATATCATTGAACCGCAATGAGAAATAAAAATATGACGTCAGTTTTGGTCAGTGTGTGTGTGTGTGTGTGTGATATATTTTCTTTGCCGGTAGGGCACAGCGTTGGCTTTTACGAAATATTTACGCAGACATTTAGACATACACAAATATACACACAGGCATTATTATAAACACATGCATAAGCGTAATTTTTACAAAAACGTCAAAAAGCAAATAAGCCATAAGAAGAAGAGAAAATAATTTTTCTACTGGCTGTTTTGAGAATGAGCCAAAAACGTAAAATGAAACAACAAAAGCGAAATGGAAACAAAATGATCTCATACACAAAGCTTTAGTTCCACATTACGTATACGCAGCGTATGATTTTGTTTCATTTGATTTTTATACACTGTAACCCAAAAGGGTAAAAGGTGTGTTGGCTTAATGCAAGAAAAAAATACTTTTGTGTTTAAGACCAAGACCTAGGAAAAAACTAGCAAGACTTAAGAAAGTTTATGCCAAAAAGATCAGTATGTTAGAGAAAAGCCCATTTTGCTCTTTCCGACTGTGTATTCAACTGTTTGTATTACCTACTTGTTAAAGAACAAAAGAATTAGGAGTATGTGATTCTGTCAAAAAATGCATGTCCTTAAATTCAAGTTTCTTACGGGACTCACTTTGCCGCATTGATTCCTAGACTCAAGCTGACTTTTAAGATCAATACTCCATCAAACCACCTATCTCCTCCTTATGTATGATTTTTCCAAATTTTTTTTTTAATCTACTCGATATCCTCATGTATACAAACATAGAAAATTTGATTTCGTTACGTCTAGCATTTCTCTTTAAGCTCCTTTAAAGAATTAAGTTCCAAAAATTTGTCTATCTTATGAAAATTTCGGCCGGTTCCTTAACCTGCTAGATCTCATACAGGGTATATAACAGTCGCCGCCATATGCCGACTTTAGCTGGCTACACTTGTTAGTTGTTGCTTAATTTTTCGCTTTTATTTGACTTACCGCCATCAGCATAGGTCTCACAGCCGGAACCATCTTGGTAGCCTTCGTTCCAGGTGCCCTCATATTTGGCCGTTGATACAGTGCTCTCCCTGACGCCATAGCGACCCTTGTGTCCATCCTTAGACCATTCACCGCGGTAGATTTGCCGTCCAATTTGTTCTACGCCCAAGCCATGACGACGTCCATTCTGCCACTGACCCTCATAGTGAGAGCCACTGGTCAAGCACAAAAGTTAGTTGTATTTTTTGAATCAAACTTTTTGGTGTTGTGTTTTTTTTTTTGTATAACTTACCTGGGCCATATATAGGAGCCGGATACCTCAAAGCCATAGTTCCAGGCGCCTGCATAGGCACCCTGATGTTTGGGGCCCGTACAAACGCCGTGTCCATGCGCCTTACCCTCATCCCAGCCGCCGCAATAGGTGCCGCCATCTTCGAAATCAAAACGACCGCCGCTCATGGGACCACGCCTTCCGGCGGCCTGCTGGCCATAGGCGGCCATATCGCCGCCATTTTGTTGCTGTTGTTGTTGCGCCTGCAGCTGCTGTTGTTGTTGCTGTTGCTGTTGTTGTTGTTGTTGGTCAGCTTGTTGCATGCTCAAAGGTTTTAATGTTTACTGCTGCTGCTGCTGCTTGTTTTTGTTGTTGCTTTGAGTTTTTTATGCTTTCGTTTGCTGTGCATTGATTTTCTTCTCAATTGCGGTTGTTGTTGTTGTTTATTTTGTTGCTGCTGCTGCTCTTCTACTTCTTCTTGTTTTATTTTTCTATGCATTTATTTAGTTTTTTTGATTTAAATCTAACTTCCTCTCTTTGCTTCCTTTTTTGCTTAATTTTTTCGTTTCGCTTAGTTTCGTTTTTTTTGTTTTTGTTTACTTTGTGTTAGATTTGGTTTTAAAAAGTTTATTTTAAAGTTATATTTTAGTTTAATTCTAAATTTCACTGAAACGCGAAATTTGCAATTTATTTCTGGGGTTTTTCTCTTGATTTCTTTGTGTCGTACTTTTTCCAAAAGTTTTTCTTTTATCTTTTCTTCTGTTTGTCTTGACTTTTAAGTTTTGACCTTGCACTGTTCGGCTCGGCAGAATTTATCAAGATCAAGTATTCGCTTCAAGTAGAAAATTGCGCTGTTCTATGCTAATGTCGTATGCCATTATAGCTCATTTATATAGCTGCAGATATGAAGAAATAAATTGAGTTAGTTTTAAAGTTATGATTATGAACTTAATGTATCATAACTACATATAAACAGCGCTAAGATTATTTATTCAAAGGAGCTGCTTCTTTTGCGTAAGCATATTTGAGATGTAAATTTCTGGTTTTGCCCAGATTGTCAAGCAGTAAAAGCCAAAATATTTAGCAAAATTTTCCAATCTGGGCATATATTCACTTTATAGACCAAATTTAATGTGACAGCTTTGTAAAACAAGCATTGTTACAAGAACCGTCACTGGATTCCCTTCTGTAGACAGTTTGTAGCACGTACAACCTTTATCTTATAATAAAAGCTTAAGAGTTTTCATAATACAATATATAGGGTAATGTGGGGCAAACAGCGACCTCCTACTGTTTCTTAAAAATGGTAATACTGAGCGAGTTCATATAAGAGTTGTCGTGTAGAGCATTAAAAATGAGCAGGATGGTAGCATGCCAGTTGTCTGTCAGTCTACATTCAGATGCTTATACGACAATAAAGTATATTTTTACGATTTTCAATTTAATTTTTGTGAATATTTAATTACACATTTGTTCTTGTTATATAAAGTGATCGAAAAAAATTGGTAAGTGGCTTATATAGATTCCTATACAGTGCATGTATAGAATTGCTTGGAAATTTCGTATAACTTTTTTATTCGCGTCGTCATGAAAAATTACATAGTGGGGCAAACCCGACTTCTAAATGGTGAGGCCAACCAGACGTTCAGCTCGAACCAAAAGTACGCAAGCAAGCTATTTGAACAGTAAATAAAATAATTCTGATTAATTACTTAGCCATTCAATCCAATCATCCTTAATTGACATTCATTCAACTTTCATTTCGATTTACATGTTCTAAACATTACTTTTTTTTTCTATTTTGTAAAACAATAAAATGCTCTTTTAATATATAATAGAAAAACCATTAATTTTAGATCATATCTGTGCTCAATCAGTGAAAAAAAAGGCGGTCGGGTTTACCCCACCATTTTTGAAAATGACAAAACTTGACTTTTTTGAAAAATGATCATGTCTCAAAAATTAATAATGGTCAGCAGAAATCAGCTCTAGAAAGTTACGCCAAAGCGTTAGCTTCCATTTGGTATATCAGACGAGTTGATCCAATGTCAAATAAGCATTTTATAGCCAAAATTAGTTACGAGGTCGGATTTGCCCCATCTGACCCTATCTAAAAACACGTATATGGCCCATTTTTTAAGAATATTTTATTTTATCATTAAATCACAAAACAGTTTCCATAATTTATGTGCATATATCAGGGAAGTGTTTTAGAAGAAAGTACAAGCCACAATTCATCATGTTTTTGGAAAGACTATTCAGAAAAAAAAAATTTCATTTTTAATTTATACCAAAAAAATCATGGTTTAACTCTTAGAAGAACCAAGGGCCGTAATACCTTTCCATCAAAGTCTAATATGTCGTTGAAGCATTAATTTTAAGGACCCTACGAAATAAAAATTGAATTAAAATATTTTATTTATTTTATTTAACATTGTTACTAATTCTAGGAAACAAAAGTGGTTTTAAAGCCAAAGCAATATAGGCCTTCGGGCTCGAATTAAAATATCTTTTAAACTAACGCGCGTATTGGAATGGCGCATTTTCAAATCTACACATTAATAACTTTACATTGATGCGTATTATGTCCTTAAGATTCCCACAAAACAATAGATTTGTTATGAATAAAATTTCAAAAACATTTCACCGGCAAAGGATCCCCATTATACATTAAAAGATTTGGTTGAAAATTTTATTGCAATTTAAACCACCTTTTACATTGAATAATCAAATATCAAAGTTGCAGAGCATTATCTAGTTCACATTAAGCTTGCAAAAGGCATTAGGATTTGAAAAGTGTTCAGCAAGAAATTATTAATATACTTATTTTCCAAAGTAAACATAAATAGATATTAAACATTTTTATATGCATTTGTAGTGGAAAAATATTGCCATAAATTTTCATTTCAAATTTCTCGTGTGGCGGTTATAAACATTAAGTAAGTTTAAAATCAAAAATTCATATTCATTGCACATTTCGAATGATTTATAACGCGCATTTCATTGATTTTTATCTGTCGAACAATTTTATAGCCACGCGCACATAACCCAAAAATTTTACGACAGACCAAAACAAAAAAAAAAGGAAATTTTGAAATATTCTATAAGCTTATACCCTGCCTCTATTGTGTTTGGGGTATTGTTGATTTGTGCAAAGTATATAGCAGACAGAATGAGTAGTATACATATACTGAAATTATCAGTTTTAGTTTGGCTGTAAAGGCACTTACAGGACACTGTGCGGGCTAGAAACGAAATTTAAAGATGATCGAAATTGCGGCAATTTGCATTAACAAGAAAGAGTCATAAAAATTCGCAGTTTTTTATTTACAAATCCTAATCTGTTAGAAGCGCTCAATAAAGCCAAAACATTAATCGTGTATTTCTTGTATTATTTTATGTAAAAAATTTAGTTTATTCTTATTTTAAAAAAATGCTTTCTTTTGCAGCACATAAGTTTGGTTTGAGCCAGCGAAATAGAACAGTTGTTGTGCGCCATCTAGCTTAATTGCTGGCGCCATCTTGCGTTAATTGCATTAATATTTTTTTTATCAAAAAAAAGGGCAGCACTGTTTCTGCGTAACATTTTTAATTACCTTTGCGTGCAAAAGTTTTACGATCATTTTTTGAAGTTACAAAATTACGGACCAAGTCTCACCCAATTTTCAAAACAGTCAAAACCAATTTCGGCATTCGGTATGCCATCTTTGAATTTCAAAATCGGATAACAGAATTGTAATCAGCCATTAAAAAAGAAGTTATGTTAAATTTTTTATCACAAAAAAAGAAAATTCGCAAACTTTACCGTAATTTCCTAATTTCCGATAACAGAATCCTAATCAAGGACCTTGACGATTCTTCAATACGTTTTTTTATATGAGGTTTTTTAAAGATAAACCAATTACGAACCAAGTCTCAACCAATTTTCAAAACAATAAAAAAAAAATTTGATTTTCGGTACGCCATATTGCATAAGCCATCTTGGATTTTGAAAATCCATTCCATCTAGCCATTCCAAAAGACTTATATATAAATTTTCATCACAAAAAAATAAATATAGTAAGCTTTATTCGCCATTTTGAATTTTGAAAATCTTATAACAGAGTGCTGATCTTATCCCGACGATTCTTGTATACTTTTTTTATATGAAGATTTTTAAAGCTTCAAAATTACGGAGCAAGTCTTAAACAATTTTCAAAACAATCAAAGCAAATTTTGAATATTCGCTCCGCCATAATGGATCCGCCACCTTGAATTTTGAAAATCTGATAACAGAACTGTAATCAGCGATTCCAAAGCTTTCTATACAAATTTTCATCACAAACAAAAAACCTTTTTAAACTTGTTCCGGCATTTCGAATTTTGAAAATCGGATAACAGAATCCTGAGCAACGACACTGACGTATGCTATATACCAGTCTTTATAACAATGAGACAACATTTTTTGAAATTCAGTCCGCCATTTTGAATTAAGAAATTCGTATAAAAGTGCACAGCGTATGCGAAAATTCAATAATGATGATTATTGTAATGCCTCAAATTTCAATTGAAAACTGCTTGTTAGGCAGCATCCAAGCAGTGCGCTTTTTAGGCAAGGGCCATAGGCTTAAGCACTAATGCAGCTTTTTACAGGGTATCCCAATATCAACCACTGCCTAGACTTTAGCACATTTTCAATATGGATTATTGTTAGATTTGGGGCAAAGTAAATAAAAGCAGTTGATGCAGTGCAGCGAATACCTTAAATCATGTCGAGCGATATGAGAGCGCTTTTGAATTTGATGACGCCTTGGCCGCGAGCTTGCTTAGCCCATTCGGATGCTCAGGATGTTAATGATGATGTTGTTGTTGTTGTTGTTGATAATGATAATATGTATGAAAAATGTATTTTGTATAATTGCAAAATTATGTTGGCTGCCTGTTGTTGTTATTTTAATTACAAAAGCGATTTTTATTTCAATTTTGGCAGGGCTTGGTATGCGTCACGGGCGCTAGAGACGTGAGTGCCCCCAGCGGGAGCCCAAAAAACAAAAAAAAAAAACAAAAATAAATAACTCGCTATATACGAATATTATAGACGCTGCACTAATAACAACACATTCAATCTGCGATATAGCAAGAGCCAGCAGTTCTATATATTTTTAAATACTAGGCGGCATGGATAGATAGGATGTACATATGTTTGTTTGTATGTAGTCTATATGGGCAACGTCAAAAAAACAAAATTCTCAATGGCGCGCTGTTTTGAGTGGGTGGTGGACCTTACGGAGGCGCCGCAGGTTGCTGTCAAGCTCGTGCACGCTCAGCTGTTTGCCATCATCATGGCAACGAGTGACCGTCATGGCACTCGCTGCTTTATTACCGAGTTGGAATTTTTGATTTGTTGTTGTTTAAATAAACTCACGATAATAGTAATAAAATATTATGAACATTGCATAGCATATTATAAATGTTGAGCATAAGGTTTGCAAAGTTTTTAGCTTCATTTTGTTAACTTATTTATGATTTAGCTGCTTTTTGCAGTCATTTTTTTTTTGAGTTTTCAATTTTCTTTTTTATTCTTTAAGATTATGTTTAATTATTTATGTTGCTTTGGAGGCAGCAAATTCTTGTTGCCTTGAGCATTTTGTGTGGTGTTCGTTTTGCTTTTGGGCCATGTGTTTTGTCTGGGCATAAACGATTGACTTTGGTGTCTGTTGTTTTGCATTTTGTAAAAGTTTTTTATGTAAATTGTATGGAATTCTTTTTGTATTAAAGAAAATATTTTATAATAACAATTAAAAACTGCATAATTTATATACATGTGTTTTGACATTGGCTGAGTATGATTTATATTATACAATTGGAATAAATTGCTTAAGTTGCTTAGCTGCAAGAACTTTTGTAGTTTTAAGTAGTGTTTACCAATGAGGTTCAATTTAGATACAATGTTAAAAAAAATTTAGATACTATGGTAAATCTTCTTAAGCAATGTCTCATTTCAAAATAGTGTTTACCAAAATAATTTACTTAACTATCCGTATCAATAATTTATCAGTTAGAAAACACTAGAATTTCCTCTCTTTCGAACGATCTATTCAGTCTATTACTTCTTCTATCTTAAGTCATCTTGACTTGCCACTTTGAGCATCCTTGTCCAATCCTATATTATGAGTCACTATTCGGCTCTTGGAAGGGAAAATTATGTGATATAAATGTGTTGCAATTCAATATTTTGGTTTGCAAAATTTCGTTCCGGCAACTTTTGTCTTGTAAATCCCATGTGTCTGGCCGTAGTGCGCCGAAAACATCGATGATCGAAGTTATAAAATAAAGTCTTTGGATCGATGCATTGGCACAACAGAGATTTCGAAAAATTTTTCTAACGCGACTTCACAACAAAAACCATAATTTCAAACGACAGGCATTTTTACAGAACGAAATGTGCTTGTGATTAACATCTCAGTTGGCTTATCAACGTCAATATATAGTGATCCATTTTTGAACGCTCGTTACTCATCGAAAAGTTTTCTTCCAAGCATGTAAGAGATCATGGTCTAAAAGGTGAGCCAGCTCATATCACTTAAAAAGTTCACCCATCGGGCTAGAGACGGATAAGTTCATATTTATTTCCTCGCTCTATTTTCTTTACAAAAAAATTATACTAACTGAGATTAGTTGTACTCCTAAAATAAATAAATAAATATTAAAAATGTTAAATATTCAAAAAATACAAAAATTGTGATCAGAACTCTGGCATGCCTGTAAGATCATTTTGATCAATGGAGATACAAAATTTTACAAAAGTTTACCCAAAAAAAAATCGTTTTTTGTGTTGCTAGGCAAAAAGAAGCATCATGTATTTAAATTGAATATATGTATTTTATATTATTCGTTTATCTGTTAACTCATAATTTTTAAACTGCTTATCATAACTTGACAAATGAGATATCGTTGCAAGCTTCTTAATTGATGCTGATTATAGGCTATGTGACGTCACATTGAACATGGCGCCTTCAAGAGAACATTCAGTGCAGTGAAAGTGCTTAACTAACTCATTTCACACACTATCCAATGAACTACACTGAGATAATTTTTTTGGAAATAATCTTAATCCTTAACTCATTATCATCCACTGTTGCGTACACCACCAACACACACTAACGTATGTGTTCACACCTTTTTTGGACAAATTTTGAACTGTACACAAAAAATTATTGAATGTAAATTCTTTGTCTTTTCTACATTCAAACATGTTGACAAAAGAACAATAAAGAATTCAAATTATATTATGACGTATCCAGAAGTAATTGTGAGAGTTCTAGATGAGGTTGAAAGTTTGTGTTGCGTTTATGCAACGCTGGCGCATTGCTCGACTTTGCCATTAGTATGACCGTTGCTTTTCAGTTATTGACACGGCTATTTTATCATTGCATTTCTTATTTTATGTTATTTTTAGCCAGTGAAACCCCATTAGAACTGTTTCAGATATTTCGGGACGACAAAACGATCGGCATTATCGTTTCTAACTGAAAAATCTACTCTGTAATTTCTACCACCACTCGACAATAAGTACGACGGTTTATCGAGCTTCTTTTTTTTTTCTGGCTATCACAAACTTCGTGACATAGAGTACTTTTGGTAGGTTTAACCGGATTTTGGGCTTCCGGCTTTGAAAAAGAAGTTCAAGAAAGCTGGGATTTTCGTCACGCATTTATCAATTGATAAACATATTACTCCATATTTCGCCCGACATAGTTAATCAGAGCGAGGCCAATTCGCAACGATCTCAAATTATGTAGCCTCTATTCCGATTCAGCATATATTTTCCATACCATTACATACGCTGGCAAATGAAGTTCATTTGACAAAACCATTAGATTCGGTGGTGCGTCAATGATTCTCTCTAAAATGGAATCCATGAATCGAAGAATCAGAGATACATGTATTTTACAATGCCAACAATGTTCGGGTAATCGGTGCTGTGGGATCAAACCGACTAAGAGAAGCGAACTGTTAATTTGCAACAGGGAAAAATCTGAAGAATCATTCGTACGATAAGTGTTACCAAAAAACTAACTCGATATCTGTCGTGGGGCAGAACAATGCCGAAGGCCCCTTCAAACTTCATTGCAGTGGAACCAACAAAAAGCCTCCATATTTTCTCGAGAAGAGAGAAAAAGAAAAGAAGCTTACAATCACTATACCTAAAATAATATGAAGGTACAACAAACATATGGCAAGAGTAGATTTTCCTTACAAGCTGTTTGCAACTACTTTTTTTTTTTTTTTTTTTTTTTTTTTTTTTTTTTTTTTTTTTTTTTTTTTTTTTTTTTTTTTTTAATAAAAAAAAATTTTTTTTTTTATTTTATTTTTTTTTTTTTTTTTATCTCAATTATTAGATTCTTTTTAAATTTAACCAAATTATACAACAATAACCCCTAAAAAAAATGTAAAGCGACTCTTTAACTGATTTATTACGAAATTATAATCTCAAAATAACTTACATAAAAAAAGTAAAAAAAAATACAACCCAAGCATGTACATACAAAAACCTATGATTGTAATGGGGCAAACTAAATACGATGAAAAAAAACAAATTTAACTGATTCTTTAATATTTATTCTGTAATTCTCTAAATTATTAATAATAAATTAGAAAAAAATTGTAAAGTATTATACATTCAAAAAAGCACTCGTACGAGCTATAAAGCGATTCGAAGACTTCACAGAAAATTAAGAAATACTCTCAGTACAAGACTGTCTTTTTAAGAATATTTTTTATAAATATTCAGAAAATTCATAGTTTCGAAATATTATCTGGAAATTTAAACAATGTTTAATTTATAACACAGCTGACAGACCTTATTTAAAGCATATTGTCCATCTTTTAAAGCAAAAAAACCCACAGATCGGTGTCTTAAACTCACGTAGACAGTAATAAGTTATCAAAGTAAAAATAAGTTGCATTAAAATAAAACATTATATTTTGCAAAGAATTTCTACTTCGAAAAAATATTCGTTATTCTGGGCGGTAAAAATATTTGACAAAAATAACAAGAAAATGACAAAATTTAAAATCATAAAAAAGCACTCAATTATTTAAATTTGGAATGAAAATTTTGACTTTTTAGTCTTAGTTACTTTATTAGTCTCGTGTAATACAAATTTTTAACAAATTGTGTTTCAAGCCCCAAGTGTCGGCTAAAAAGTTTTAAAAGTAGCTCTTTAGCATCTAAGTTAAAATTTTGAATATATAATATTTATTACAGATGTGATACGAATTTTTTTAAATGCTCAAAATATCTGTTTATCGGTAGACTATTTATTGCAGATGTAATACAAAGATCTTAATATTGAAATCCATAAAAAAGTAATAGAGACAAACTTCAATAAAGTTAAAAAAAAATAAATCAAAATTCATTGGCATGCTCATATCAATTTCCAGCAATAGTTCCTCAAAACAAAAACCCTTTAAACCAACTGATATGTTTGTTAGATCTACAACTTATTAAATAAGCTGTTACCAGGCGACAACATTCTACTTAATGCCCTAATTCATATTCAAGTCATGTCATATTTGTATAGAACTCAAAGTGAGCATTTGATTTATTGTACATTTGAAGATGTTGTGTTTGAATGTCTGTTTGGATTTGATCTACTTGAACGTATTGAATACGGCGCTACAAGGCGTATACGTAATCTGATTTTTTATTTCGCATTTCCAAGTAAATCGTTGCCAACATCTTCACAATGTATGTATTTTACATCTCATATGAAATTCCACATAAATTGCCCTTGAACCAGCTACTGAAAGTCAATCAACATATATGTAAATATATACCTACATATGATATTTTTGCATAGCTACGTATTTATTATTTTCATTAGCTGTAGGGCTTAAAGTTAAGTAAATAGATTTACGCAAAATTTGCAGCAAGTTGCGGTTCTTCATAAGCAATTTCAACTAGTCTGCTAGGTTCTGTTTTGAAAACCCAAAGAATTGCTTACAACAATAACAACAACAACCTCACAGCAACAAGGCGGCAGGAAACGTTGCGTATACGCCATGTGGTATGCGCCTTAAGTCTGTTTAGCCAAAGTGGCGGAAAAAAGACACAAGTTTAGCGGAAATTATTTATTTTGAAATTCTTCACTTCACTGTGTTTCAAAACATTTTCTATTCTTTTAAGTTTGTTATACGCCAGCTGAAAGATGGGCGGAATTTTGCCATTCATTGAATGTTTATTGAATGGTTAAGTGGTGGGACTGGATTTTGCAGATAAAAGTTTCTGCTTGAAAAATATTTTAATTTATTAGAGATGCCACAAATGGCGGCTTTGACAATAATTTAATTTTATGGTATAATTAACTTCTTAATGCGTTTTATGGTTTTAGTCTGCTCAAGCTTAAAGCGTTCATTTATTAAACTTTTCGAGGTACGATGTTTCGTAAATCATGTTTATTAAATATTTTAATCGATACATTTGTTATGGTTTAGTGAGAAACAAAGCCATTAAGATATCTTAAAACGAGAGAGCAGCCCAAATGGTAATGCTTTAAGCCGAAAATATAAGTATAAAATTTACAGAGCAAAGACTTTTGAAAGTGTCGTGAGCTATATACCTAAAGTTGTTGATAAAATGAACTACTGCAGAAGTTCAAAATGTCAGATAATCTTCACCAGAGGTGGTACTAAAACTGATCTGAAATATCTGAGTTTTTTTTCTGTTGAAAATGACATAAGGTTCACCCCCAAAAATACAATTTTCGCCAATATTTCTTTTTCTTAAACTTGTCTGCCGTAGAATAGTAAGGTATCTGAATGTTTGTTTGCTCTAGCTCTTACCATCTCTGAGATCTAGGCGCTCATGCGGACAGACAGACGGACATGGGTATATCGACTTTCCCAGTCACCCTAATCATACTTTGGGGGTCCCCGACGTCACCTTCTTTATGTTAATACCCTTTGTAGCATATGGTACGGGGTATACAAATTCAAGGACTTACTAGACATCCAAATTAAGGTCTGAGTCTTCTTAGAATTCAACAAAAAGCAGACAATTAGTCTACTGGATCACAACAGGAGATTCTTGCCAGTAATGTAGCATTTAAATGTGTCAAAAGAAACATCCTAGTACGAGTATTGGGTAACCGGAAGACGCAAGACGATGAGATTGCTGGAGTTACTGCTCTCCTTCTCGTTAACAGTGCAAGTACTCTTATTGCTCGTTTTTAAATCCAAGTTAGGATACGATATGATTTGCCAAACATTTCCGGCTTGTCCTATTATAATTATTATATGGTTGGTAAATGATTCCCTGCGAGCTTATATACCAGTTGTGCTCCTTAAAGACTCAAAGCTCTTTATGCTTGATGTGATGCGGTTAAAACCATCGAAAATGATTCGAAAGTTGCCATTGTAATTTCCACATGGATTCGCTGCAGTCAATAATGCCCGGCTTACTCACTTAATCAGATGTAAAGTTGGAGTAGGAAAATCGGTTACTAGTCTAAGGGAGATTTTGCCCATTTGGGAGATCAGATCGAACATCTAAATTCCATATCCAAGTTGGATTCACTGATGTTCCCACTTAATCTTTAGCAAATATATCGGTTACTAGTCGAGCCTATACATAAATTTCATATCCAGGTTAGAGTCACTGATGCATAGCTGATTTCCACTTAATTTTTAGCAAATATATTGGTTACTAGTCTAAGAAAGATTTCACCTAGAATTTCTTGAATGTACTTGGAGAAGGAGTTCATTGGACACTCTGAGGCCAGTTGCCGTGACTTATCAGTTGGTTGGAGGTTTTTTTGGTAGAAGTTTTTAAATAATGCGTCTGTGAATACTACAAAGGGGCTTTAGACCTAGTGGAGGTATGGAAGGACTCGGTGGCTTGTCGAAAGTTTCGTTCCAAAAGTTGTATTGCGTTGATATTCAGGGTTGAATTTGGCTTGAGTTTCTTGAGGCAATTTAAAGTTTGTTTAACACGGCCAGGCTGTTTAAAAGTATTGAAACGCAGGCTCTCCTAGATTTTAAGTTTCTAGAATGTTATTCAGAAAAAAAGAATTTGTTCCGAAGATAACTAAATTTGGTTTGTGTTTCCAGAGACATTTCAAAGCTTCATATTCTACTTCATTTATCGGGGCCAGATTGCCCGAAAGTTTTGAAAAGTACCCTCTCCTGATAATTCTTGACTTTCTCGGATGCTAATCAGAAAACTGTAATAAGTTAATCAGAACCAAAAAATTTGTGACTAAGCACCACATCGCAAAACCTTCTCTACTACCCACTTGAATCTCAAAAAGTTGTAAAAAACTGCCCATCTAGTTCAACTCTCCTACAGCATTAACCAAAAGAATATTTCACATACATAGTATAAAGTATCTTTGAAGTAAATTGTAATTACCTTTGGGGGCGTTTAGTTAGCACTGACAACCTCTCCCCCTCTACATACATATGTTTTTCGACTCATTGGCGCTGTTTATGTTGTGCAGCCCCAAATTGCTGCTATCTTTTTTCAAATAAAATGAATTTGTTTAAAACAACAAAGCGCATACAAAACGTTGCCTAAGTACAACATGAACACATGTATACATGTAGCTGTATACATGCCACACACAGTCAAACACTAACACAAACAAACAAACAGTAGGCGCAAAATTTATTCGTATACTACGTAACCTTTAATGCTCTGAAGGTAACTATATAATAATTATAAACAAATAAGATAATAGTACCTACTACTAAAAATTAAAAACTAGTATTTGAACAGTTTGAAAACAAATTTGTCAAAAAATTACAACATCTAAATGTGTACGAATAAATTGTGCGCCTACCGTACAAACGTTCATGCGTGTGTTTTCATCATCATTAACGTTTAAACAAAATAACATTGGCAGGCAGTCGGTCGACTTTTCTCAGCTCTTTGCATCTCTTCTCTGCCCAAAACAACAATCCCGCCCCCGTTCCACCCTTTACCCCTTTGTACTACTCTGCTCGGTGTTTGTATGTTTCTATTAATAACAAAAGCTTTAGAAGAATTCGCTGTTGCTTCTGTTTGCCGCTGCCTCATTTCGTAAAAAGCGATTTAAAAAGAACAATAAACCGAGAAATGCGAACAACAACAACAAAAAACCAACAGCAAAAAGTGGCCGAAATGTTTGCGGTAATATTTAGGCCCTTTACAATAATTGTATTGAAAGATTCTTGAACCTAGATACATATGTATGTTGTAAAGGCAAACCAAAGCTGATTATTTGTACTGATAAATATTAATCGAGCGTATTTTAAAAAATACAATAGGAAAAAATAGAAAAACAGGTGCACAGGCAATAATTCAATTGTTGAATGCGAAAAGAATTTCGATTAATTTTATTTGATAGCTAGACTATTTATTGACTATATATTAAATATAATAATGATGCTCGTGAAAACAATTACGGATTTCATCTAAATCGCTATCACTTTTTATATTTTGCAACCGAAGGCTGAAGCAGCAGAAGGCATGGAAGATTTTATGTTCCTTTTGCAATAATGATTAATATCGATTGGGGTATCGTTGTAGCCATTTCCGACTGTGCATATAAATATATGGGTTTCAAAACACCGTATTTATAGCAAATACCATTCCCCTGTAGAAATTTAGGCTTGCATCCACTCTGTAACAGCTGACTGCTACGCCCAAAAACATCGATTTGGGTATCGATGTACTCATGTACGTCAGTGCGTCAAAACCCCGTAAGTAGGTTAAATTTGTCGAATCAAGTTTATGTCTAGTCACGCTCACTCGTAAAAAATTTTGGAGCTTACATGCAGCCTATAAACGCTGAATGAATGCTACGCCTTAAAATTCATCCACTTTGTAAAAAAAATTTCAAAACAGTTGCGCAATAATGCCTCAATATGATACCCCTTTTCAGTGCGGGATTAACCTTTTTAGGGCCTCGCTTCGTCTTGGAAATGTCCTGATAATAAATATAAATAAATTTGTTAATTTTCTGCATGCAAATTTTTCCAGTGTGACCAGATTTTTTTCGATTCTTATAGTAAATTGGAAATTGGCCACATTCTATGGCAAAGAGAATGGAGTATAAACAAATATCTGCTACTGAAACCGATAGGGCTACTGTAATTTTCAGCAAATACTATTCTTAATATGTTAAGACTGAGCTTGACATCCTTATCACTTTCGTCATCAAAATATTTAGCTCAATCAGGTTAGGTTAGGTTAGATTATAGCGTTAGCTGGCTTAACAAGCCAGCACGCTTAGGCCTAGACTGTCCCATTGTGATACCGCGCGAGTATCTATTTAAACCCCGTCTCCAGAAAGTATTCTTAAAGGGAGTCCCAGCCTTTTGCTGCGGTATAGCTTGCAATCATTCTTGGAACAGATAGGTCCTAGGTCCTCTAGGTTGTGGAGGAAATAATTGCGCAGGTGCTTTTTCCTGCGTCAACATAGAGCTGCACAGAAACAGAAGAAGTGCTCTACTGATTCTATTTCTTCCTCGTCTCTGCAACTTCTGCAGAAGTCATTGCAGAAGTCGGAGCATTTATTCTGGTTGCATGTACTCCGACAAGCCAGTGACCGGTGATCGCTCTGAGAACTTCTGAAAGCCTGGCGGAACGTTTTGGGTCGATTTTAGGCCATATTTTGCGACTGATTCTACAGTGGGATGTATTGTCCCACATCCTTTGTGCCTGGGAACTAAATTGTTTTCTTATATATAGCTTAAAAGTAGCCATTGGCATACGAGGAGAAGGGTTATGGTCGTGCCATGTCTGGCTAATTCATCAGCTATATTTTGGTGCCCTGGCACCCAAATGAGGCTTATAGCAAACTGCTGTGCCATTTCTTGGATAGATTTGCGGCAGTTTTTGACTGTCAACGAGCTGGAAGGCAAAGCTCGTAATGACTTTATGGCTGCCTGGCTATCGGAGTATATATTTCCAGTGCCGGTATTTTCCAGGCCGGTATTGCGTAAGTAGATTAAAGCCACATTTATAGCTAGGATCTCCGCTGAAACGACTGCCGGATGTTTAATTGCTTCGAGAAGACCCCGCCCCCAACCTGATTGTTGAGCTTGGAGCCATCTGTGAAGAAATTTATGCGGCCGCTTTGATCTTGTTAGTTTTCCATCCACGATTCCCTATAGGGGATGGGGGTGGTAAATAGCGTTGACTAATGCTCTAAAGGTATGCAATAATCTGTGCCTAACACGTTTGTGTCTTACTTTAAGACGGACGAGTGCCCAGCAATTGGCATCCTTGAGGCGCCTCGCTGTTAAGGTGGCAGTTTCTTTTGCCGGGAGATATATTAGTGATGGCATTAAGCACTTCACTAGAGGTAGTTCTTACAGCACCTGTGATGCATAGTTGTGCCGTTTTATGTACATTGTTTAGTACTTTAAGCTTTGATATATAGCTCAATCATCTTTATCAAAATTTATAGGAACTTTATGGTAACAAATACAAGCGATGAAAGAGTTTCTTTATAATTAAAGTTGATCAAGAATTTTTTAAGATCATAGATGCCACAAAAGCGATGAAATACACTATTAAAAATAAACCTAAGAAAATAAAATTTTCAAAAAATAGATGAAAAGCGTTTGCTACCTAAATTTTCAGAAAAAAAGGAAAAATAAATATATGGTATACATACACCTATATATTATCTTTAGTTTTTAAGCTAAATAATAACTGTATATAAATAAATTAAAATATTGGGAATGCAATTTTTTTTTATGTATAATTGTCGTTTAATTATTTTATTTTGAAACAACTTAATTTTGTAGTTTAAAGCATTTTTTCCTCGAAGGGCCCCAGAATAGCTTTGCCTAGGTGCCTCTCTTCAAGTGGTCGGCAAAAAATACACTTACATTTTTCTCTGCCGCAGCGATGCGTCACGACTGTGTCGTTGTTAAGCAACAGACATAAACATTGCCGTTGCTAGGCGACAGACACGAAGCTGATGATGCGTGGCTTCGGCTCTTGTTGCACTGCTGGCACGCACCATCAACTTCGTGTCTGTCGCTACGGCAGAGAAAATTTAAATACAATATGCACACACTATTGGATGTGTTTTGTGTAACATACTATAAGGTGTGTGGCTGCCGCCACTTATCCCAATATACGCGAGATAGTCCCGTGCCGACCACTGCTCTACCTAAATGCCTTAATCCGGCAGTGCGCCTAACAAATTAACTGCAACCACTTTACACTTTCTGTCGATAAAAACCTGCCTATACTATATATACTATACTATATACTCAGATCATGTGAGCCTTATAAACAAAAAATAATAATTTTATATTTGTAGAAGGGCTGAACGTATTGAACCATTACAGGAAATTTGTTTTTGAAATAAAGTCTAAACTTCACCACGAATAATTTTGCAATTTAGAATGATTAAAAAATCATTTGAAAAGAGCTTGGGCTATTTGGCTTCAGTTTCACAAAATCTTAATGCCAAGTTTCTGGTTTAAGCAAAAGTTTATGAAAATAATTTATCACAAAAGTACTACGCAATATTTCTTTCTAAAAACTTAATCAGTGTCTCAGTACAGTACACTTGTCCTTGTAAGCCCCATAAAAGAAGTACTTACTCTTGCAAATCACCATCCTTCGTTCAAGGACCAAAACTAGGCGTGGAAATGTACATACGTGATGGGTTCGTACATAAATAAGATCATAACATATTTTATTTTAAATTTAAAATTCTTAATGCCTTGGGCACAGTGGTTTCGTATGGTTGCTCAGTTCAATTTCAAAAGGTATTGAAAAACCTAAAACAAAGGCTGATTTAGTTGAAAAGCGGAAAAACAATTTGAAAAGAAAGCCATTTGCATTTTATTTCTGAAAATTCTGGAACTTGATTTCTATAGGGGCAGGCTTCTATTTAAGGATAAAATTTTTGTATTTTGGTCCAAGTCTATCAATTCATTTTTTTTGTTGCTTTATCTTTACAAAAACAAAAACAAAATTTAAACCTTGTCTCGGCTATAGTTTTATACTAAATTCAAATCTTCAACCTCCCAAATATTATAGACAAACGTCAGTTTGTTTGTTTACACCGAAAAGGGCAGAGCCGTTGAGAGAGAAGTACGGGCGTGGAAGTGATTATCGTTGGGCTCCTTCTTTTTCCCAAAGTATTGTAATATTTGAAGCTTTAGAAAATCTACGATCGCTTTAGAAAACTTCGGACCCAGTTGGCATCCACCGTTGCTACCTACTGTCAATAGACCTATATAAGTGGTATAAATACCTTTTTGCTATGTGCATTCTGAACTTTGTCAACCATCTTTGCATTTTTCATTTATCGTTTATCGTTTCTTTGCCACTGACTGATAAAAACACTTTATACGTACGTATGCATTTATTTATAAACAACGAGCCATCCCGCATTGTATGTATCATTGTTATTTTAAAAATGCCCCGAGCCGACACAGAGCCAAATCAAATAAATTCGTTTGGCAAGAGTTTTTGTTATCGTTGTTGTTGTTCTATACTCTTTGTGGTAGTTGTTGTATTTTAGTGCTGGCAAAAAGTCTATTTCATTTTCGAGCAAAGACGAAAATTAAATAATAGTTGTTGCCGCACATTGCCGCCTTATGCCGCAGTCGATGCTGACGTTGCATAGTGGAATATTTTTATTTTATGGTTTCAAAAATTCAGTTTTAAAATCTTCGGTTGACTTGTAAGACAATTATTTATATTTAAATTTTTAGCAAAATCAAAAATAGTGTTTGAACATCTAATTGATTTGCTTTATTAACAATAATTAACCAAGTGTAACATTAATTCTTTTCAAGAATTTATTATCTTTTTTTCGAAAAAAGTTAAATTAATTTTCCGAATCCGTTGACTTGTAAATAAATTGCCCATATGTAAATTTTTTGCGAAAAAAACAATGTTCGTTGGATAAATTAGTTGGGGGGAATCGCCCGTATGTAATTTTTTTCGCAGTAAACCAAAATAGAACAAGTGCAAGCTAGGTTCTTTCGAAAATATTTGAATAAAAGTTTTCGAAAAATTTCGATATACGAGCATTGCAGATGACTTGCAAAATAATTGCTCATATGTAAATTTTTTGCGAAATGATATAACATATTTAAACAAATTATTATTTTTAAATATATAAATAAAAGTTTTAAAAAAATAGTGATGTATAATAAGTTTCTGCCAAATTTGAATTTTTGCAACAATTTTTGGTCAAAGGTCCCACTGTAAGTCTTTGTGTTTAGCACTAACGTCGAAGTGGTGAACATTTTGAGGCGGCTGACAGTCGCCAGGCAAAGCGAAAAAGTTTTATTTGTTGTTATTTTGTTGTTGTTGTATTTGTTGCATTTAGTGGCATTTATGTCGTTGTTGTTGCTTTTGTCAAATGCGTTTTTGCATTTTGTTGTTTGTTTTATGCGTTTGGTTTAGTTTATTTGACTTTTGGTTTTAGTTGAAAACTTGCTGCATTTCAATCAGTTCGTACACACAGATACAAACGCAGATACAGATGCACTCAAACAAACACTCGCACACACGCATACACTGACACTTGTGGGCACAACAACAACACCATGCCGCAGCGTTCAGTTTTTGATATTTTTAGCATATTATGGTTTTTTTTTGTATTTTTTTTTTTTTTTGGTACAACTCGCACTAGTAGTATATTATAAGTATATAGAGAGGCAAGCAGCACATTCTCTAAATTGAAATTATTTATAGGTTCACATAAATTAAGTATTAACACAAAACTCTTATTGTTTTTGTTGTCGCCATTGTTGTTGTGGGTTTAACGAGGTTTTTACTGGGGGTTTACTTGACACGCTTTTTGCAGACAATTCGAAGGATTTTACATTTGCTTCTTGTATGTAATTTATTTTTACAAATGTATTCAATTTGATTTTAACATAAATATTCAAATTTGTAATTCATTTTTAAAGTGCTTGTTAACTAAGTTTTAAATAACAAATTAATTATTGTTATTATTTGGGTCAACAATTGTGCGGTTTAGTTTCTGTTTTTGGAATTGTATTATATTATGTCATTATTAATTTTTTGTTGAATATATATTAATCAAATTATTAAAAATTTGCAAACGTAACCTATTTGTAAGAAAGCTATTTAAAACCAAAGTCCATAAGTTTACAAATTTTTATTTAATTGACAGGTAATGTTTTTATATATGGCAATTATTTTATTAATTGCAATATTTGATACCTAATATAAATTTAAAAAATGTGTTTTGTAAAATTTAAAATAAATATGTTTAAAACAAACTAAGTTTTAGTAAAATTAGAATAGACCTATTTAAAGCATTGGCTGCTAAACAAAATCTTGTTTGCTTGAAATTTTTGAAAATCAAAAGTTTTAAATCGCATAATCAGAAAAAGCTGCATGTATTTAAATAATTGCTATATTATAAAATACCTAATAGCTATTTGAAAAACGCATTTTTAAAAAAAATTAAATTATTAAAAAAAACTGATTCTTTATGTTTGAGACCATTCTAAAGAAAGGTTTCCAAACGAAACCAATTTTGTTTAAGAAAGCTTATTTAAGCTGAAACCAAAGTCCATAAGTTTACATTCATATAAAAAATACAAATTCAGAAAAGCCCAAACAAAAAGCTACAGCTCATTCGACTAAAATTGGCATTTTCAAACAAATGCATTGCGAGTTTAAGGAAAATTTATTAATTTCACATTTGAATAGAAGTTACTTTAGTTAATTTTGGGATGATTCTAAGCTTTAAACGAAATATAAATACTCTGCAGTATTGAAAAAATATCACAAGGTTATACTTTCTTTTATTAAACGAACAAATAATATCTTATTAATTTGTATCCTTTAAGGGGAGGTTCTTTCAAATGTGGCCGAAAAGAAGGCCAAGTTTACGAATTATTTGAGGCATGATGAAAAGACATACAAACTTCCTGTTTTATTTGTTAAATGCGATTTTTATTGTTCAATAATTGGAAATTTTTTTCTCGACGAAATTCAAAATGGCGGCTCTTTTCTTCGTCTGCCCGTAGAATATCGTCCCCGCATTTCAGCTCACCAGCCTCTTGTAGTTAACCGAAATTAAAAATGTTGTTTATTTAAGTTCATGAAATTTTCTATGCCTTATACTAAATCAGAATGAGTTTTGATGAAAAATTAACTGAAACTGTGGACGTTCGAAAAAAAAGTTGTTTTTTTTTTCATTTTTTTTGTGTTTTGATCTGGATTAAATATAACAATTTAACACTTTTTCATGTATATTGTTAGTATAAGGCATACAAAAAATTATATTCTTTCAAACATGGATAAATGAAGGGAATCGGAACAATAGATCAAGAGCTATGCTTGAAATGCGAATGAAAAACATGGTTCCAAGAAAAACGCGTTTAAAGTTTTTAGAACGTCCCTCAGCGCGTGTGACTTAGGTGCGTTCAATATAAAAATCGATCGCATCGAAAAATTTCAAACACATATTTTACGAATATTTTGCTTTCATTTTTTGTAAAAAAAAATATCGATTTTCTCGACCAAATTTAAAAGAACATCCCCTGAAATAGGAATCCAGCAATCGAAATTTAGTATCTATAACAATTTTTAAGATTCTGTTATTTACAAAAAATAATTTTTTTTTTTTGGAAACAGCTGCAGCCTACATTTCAATAATATGTACAATTCTGCTTCAACATGCTTATTATTTTAAAGTTGGAAAAAATTAAGTATCTATAAATAAAATCTTCTATAACGCATCTGAAGTTGGTAGACTGAATATTTGCAAAAATATAATATATTCTGACATTGCTGATACAAATCCATTACATCAATTACAATTTTTGAAATTCAGACAACAACAAAAATTTCTGATGCAAATCCCTTACATCTATTACAACTTTCGAAATTCTGGGGAAAAGAAAAAATGGTTTCTTGTTAAAACAGTGTTGGCCAACCGAGCAATGATAAGGACAGAATGATAAGGAAGGAATTTAATTTCTTCTAATAGGCAAAGTATGTTAAGTCCCCAAAAAAAATGTTGTCTATGTTTCATCAGAATTTATTAGACTGATTATTTGCAAACAGTATGCATGTAAAAAAATATCAGCAACCTCACCTCAGACAAGATATTTCCAAACCTTGTCGCAATTAAAATCTTCTGTCGTTATTATCCATCCCTGGTTTACCTTTCTGCGTTATTTAGCGCTTTATATTTTTTCTAGTGCCAGCTAGAGTAATGGGATTAAGAAAAACTGGGGAAAAATTTAGAAATATTTTTTATATGCACTTTAATGCGTTTGAAGCTCAAGCGAAGGAGACGTTAGTTAAAAACTACTTGGGAGCTATCCAGGATTTGGCCATAGGTAGGGTTTTCACTTCGAAGTATATATATATATAATATATCAGAGCTCACAAGAAACTTTCAAACGATTTTTCCAACATTTGAGCGGTAGGGTGCTCCGGAACCGAAAAAGCCCTCGTGGAGCCGCCACTGGAGCTATCTAACTATCAGTGTCCTTCTAACTCATAATTTCTGAACTTAAAATCATGATTCCAAAAGATATGCCGAAATATTTTAGGTTCTTGCACCCATACTAATTAATTTTTTTTTGTTACTAATCAATGTACCATAATACGCAACAAATTTAGGTATATTGCAGTTTGTATATGGAACGTCATCGAAGTCACTATTTACTTATAAATAATGAGAGCACAAATGGGATATTATGCTTCATATTTTTAGTATACGTTAAATATAAATTTGTTTAAAATAAACTCGGAATACTATAAAAGTTACATATGTATTTCGCTTCTGACATTTATTTACTGCTGCCGAATGTAAATTTGAAAGCAATCAACTATCAAGTAGTAGTTTGAAATTATACACTATTTCTGTTAACTTAAAAGGCCTTAAAATAGTTTATAAAGAATTTACTATTAATTCGTATTAAAATAACTATTTATTGATTATGGTTGACACGTTGACACATAATTTATGATATTTTAATTGACACAAGTAATTTTTTATGCATACGATATCATACGATGTACCTTTTTATATACGTACGCATAAATATATGCATATACATATGTACAATGCGACATTAATGATTTTGCATAGCTGCTAATATTTAAGACAATAAATTTGTCGTTTTTTTTTTATTTTTAGTTTGATTAATTTTTATTTATACCCAGTTTATGTATGTTTGTATTTTGGCTTTAAATACAAATATTATTATAGAACACTGCAATATGTTTGATTAAATATTTACTTTTTGTTTAAAATTGAATTTTTATATAAATTCAATGGCAATATATATAATATATATATATATATATATATGTATATATGCTTTGAGTTGAATATATTGTTTTATAACTTATTTAACATAATCTGAAATTTTCCACGCACACAAATGCAAAAAACGCACACACACACACAAATACACACACTTCCAAAAACCAACGTACAAGCTACTAAATGCCCAGCAACAAGAAAAAAAACTCGGGCAAATTGTTAAAAAAACTTTTCTTATTTTTTTATTTTATTTTTTATATTTTTGAGAAAATTTTTGTGTTTTGCCACCCCGTTAAAAATAGCTAGTTGAAAAAGTAGAGAAAATCCCGTGCCTTGAAACGTTTTTAGTTCCAAACGGCGCAGCGCAACGCAGCGACGGCCTGGCTAGCGAACTGGCTGAATGACAGCTGGCAACGCGCGTACAACAACGAGCGAGTTACCAATACCAAGACAACGCTATCGATATCGACTACGAGATCGTAATCGACTGACTACACGAGACCGAGCGAGTGCAGCAGCAGCAAACGAAACGCACGAACGGCGCGCAACGACTGACAGACAACGGCCGCTGAAGATCGAGCGAGCGTCACGAGCAGCGTCGAACGACACGAAGTAATGACAGCGACGACGACGACGACGACGACGACGACGATGACGGCGACAGCGACAACGACTAGGACGACAATTTGCTGGCAACTTTTTTGCCTAGGCAAAGTTATTTGTATTAGCCAAATGAGCTGCAGGGCGTATGCTTAATATTTGCGTTTACTAGCTTTGTACTGTGTACGAGATCGTTCTCGTTGTTGTTGTTGTTGTAGTTTTTCTTGTTATTATTGTGGTTGTTTTACAAGTAATTGAACGCAACGTTTGACGACACGGGCGACACACGTCCAAGCGCTGAACGTTCGCAAAGCGAAAAGAAATTGCCCACATGGCTAAAATGAGATTTAAGCCAAATAATTGGCCAAAAGAGAGCGTGTGTTCTCTGGTGATGTATTTTCGGTGCTGCCGTAGCAGCAGCCGCTGAATTCATCACAGAAAGCGACTGGAAAGCAAATGAACAAGCGCGACGACAAAACAGCAAAAACGAGAGAGAGCAGACGAGAGGCATGCAGTAAATAAAAGAGTAGATGCATCGCGCAGGCTTATTAGCCAAGTGACGTCACATGATCATTTATTTGCAATGTACTGTGAGTGCAGTAAGCAGCAGTTCTATTGAGTTAATGAAAAAAAATGTATTTGTAATACTTCACAGAGATTAAGTAAGTACCAATCAACAGCTTATTAAAGTCGATCTGTTTCTTAAAGACATAACAAAGTGCTGCTGATTGTCTAGCTCTTATCTTTTATTCTTTTCTTTTAACTTAAACATTTGAAAGATGCAATTAGGGCCTATATCAGCGGTCTTCAACGTAGCTACATATCGTTGCGATAAAATTTCAATATAAAATGCAAACATAACAATTAAGCGACGTCCTGACCGCTAGTCCATAACTAGGACCCTATTCAACTTTAACTTATAATGCCAAAATTTTATTAGACGACTAGAATAAAATTATAACAAATAAAGTGTTTAATGCAGTATCAAAACTGAAGAATGTAGCAAAACATATTTGTCATCTGTTAATAGATCCGTCTTTCTTTCTTTCTTTTTTAACTCATGAATGAGCTGGTCCAAAGACATGTGTGATCTCACTCTCTTTCGCTCAGCATCCCACTAATTCTCTGTCGCTTTGCTCTTTTGTAGCTTCCGGCGGCAAACAGCTGTTGCCTTTTGTTGGCTTATACTAATATTTTGCCATTTTTGTGAGCCGTTTTACCCCCACCTTGAAGGCATTTGGCTTTTTGGGCATAAATTAATTGCCCACTCAACATAATATAGACATAAAAATATGAATGAATGAGTAGCTCGGTAGCTTTCTTGCTGGCATTTACCGATCACTTTATATCGTGTATATAGCTGCTATGTATTATATGGGATATACGTATATGTATATGTCGTCCATATTGGTGTTTGCTTTTTGGGTAAGGTAATTGCCTAAATGACAGCCAGGTAATACGGAATGACTCATGAGACCGCGGCGGGGCTAATGATAGACAACAGCTTGGTTAGGTGGTTGGTGGGCGTACAGCTGGTTTGTTGCTTTGTTTATGTGTTGTGTTCATACATATTCAACATTATTATGTATGTGCAACTAGGTATATACATTTCAGAATGGCATCTTTATGAGCGCATACTTGTATACAATAAAAGAGATTATAAATTTAAAAAGGGTTCAATATCCTTTAGCATAGCAAGGATATTTAGCATAAATTCCGGACTATCTTTGAGGAATTTGACTAAGACTGAAAGCTATACTTCATGTATGGGGCCATACCCAAATTACGGACCCATTTTCACATTTTGAACCCTCCCCCCGGTGACCAACCCCCCCCCTATTGTCACGGGCTAAAGTCTCACTTGGGAAGGAATATTGAAAAAAAAAAAAAAAGGTCATTGGACACGACAAAACTAGACCCCCCCGGTCGAGTGACCAAGCGTGGTATTTTCAAGACCCCCCCCCCTAAACGGGTCACGTAATTTGGGTATGGCCCCTATAGTAAAGGACAGATGAAGTGAATGTAAAAAATTTGTTTGTAACACCTAGAAGGAAATTGCTAAAAGCAGTGGCGTGTGCAGAAGGAGAAGGGTTGGATCAATGACCCACGATTTTTGTTTTTTGTATGAAAAATTCAATTGTCTAATAAAATTTGTGAAGAAAAATTAGCTCGATTCTTTTTGCACGCTGTTTTTTAATGTAGAAAGCCTGACCACAGTATCTTTTTACGTCTTTGCAAAAAGAATAAAAAATTTGTAATTTCATAAAATTACTTTGGTAGTCAAGACTCATTTAAAAGTATTATAGAACTGTGTACACTGGGAAGAAAATTCTTTTAAGTTCTAGAGGGAAATAGCTTGTGAGTGCTGCAGTTTTTTGGACCTCAGCGGCTCAAAATCCTTAAGAGTAGCCTATTCAAACGTAATGTTTACTCCATTTTTTTGGGGGCCTGTATTATTAATAACCCTTTATTTCAGTCTATTTTCCTCAAAATCTTAATTTAGAAAAAAAAATAATTCTTTAAGCTCTTTCAATTTTTGCAGCTCAATTTTGGGGTCCGAAATTAAACAACGAATTAGTTCTGCCATTTCTGTATAAAAATTTTGCCATTTATAGGGCGACAGGCATCAATTGACGTACTCTCTCCGTAGACATTTGTAAAATTTGTCATTTCATTATCAGTATACCAGTACGTTGCTCATACGCAATGGTGTTTAGTAGTGTGGTAACTAAATTTAAAGAACTCAGTTTATAGATGAACGCCCAAAAGTATGCAACAAAAAATAGCTACAGCAAATGTTATATAATTAAAAACTAAATGGCATAATCAATGTTCAATTTTACGGACAATAAGCAGAAACCCACAAACACTCGTATATACATAAACTGAAAATAACTTAAGTAAATATAGACAAGTTAAAGTTAGCACATATTTAGTAGTTTGTTATATAAATTTTTAACCTGGTGTACATACTGAGCCTATACCTAAGCCGTTTAGCTTACAAACAAATAAAGTCGATTGTGGTATAGACCATAAATAGGTGTCTCTTAGCCATAGCATTTAAAATGTAAGCCACAAATACTGTTAATACATTGCCCTTAGCATGGCCAGGACACAAGTTGAACCCTCAATTCTCTTGAGCTTAGAGAAAACTAACGTTTAAAAGGTGCGGAAAGCACGGGCGGGATGGTCTAAATAATAAAAAATAGACCCGCAGTGCCCAAGTTACGGGTGACTATGGCTTTGTTGGTGTTGACTTGTTGGCTGACTTGCGGTGGTGCACGTCACAAGCCATTAAATGTTGTATATAGAGATGGATCCAAGCAGACAGTGTGTGCCACATAGCCCAACACGCATACTCACACACACAGACACACGCACACTAGAGAATGCTCCTGAGTAAACAGGTTATACAATTTCTAAATTAAAAAACAAATAAGTACATATACATATATACAATGTTGCCAGCGACCATCGACATCGACATGGTCACTGTAGCCATTGTTGTTGTCTGCTACTCTATAACTTTGTGCATTGTACGCATAGTAATAATGAATGCTACTGTTTCAAAAAGGCGGGGCGGACCATAAGTTTCTTTGGCGGCATTGAGTGGAATCGACTTGGGTATCGCTTATGCCATGTTCAAATGTTCCTCTGTCTGTATGAATACTTGTAGCTTAAAGACTGTAAGAACAAGAGACCTGAGCCTGTTTGCCTGATTCTCGAAGAGGGGCTTCAAGTCTTACTAAACGCTGGCTAAGCCCGTTCCGTCGTAAGAAAATTTGGCCTCTCATCTAGTTAAAATATATCAAAGTTAAGATGACTATGATTTATGCTAACTTCAAAAGATGTAGGACAACGGTCCTACTATCAAGACTATAGAATATAGCATTCAATTATGGCGCTACTTATCGTTTTGGATGGGCTTTAAAGTTCTAAGAAGAATTGTGATGATGATGATGACGTTCCTTTAACTCCTGTTGGAGCATAGGGCATCCACAAAACATTTCCATCTCGTTCTGTTTCTTGCAACTCATTTGATTTCGTCCCATGATTTCCCTGATTCTTCAGTTTCAGTAGCCTCTTCCTATTATATGCGGAACGTCTCAATTAGAGATCATACGAAAAATTCCGTCAGCCCGAGAAGAGCTCTTCCTCCAAACGTCACGCTACTTTGGTAGGCTTAAGTTCATAGTCAACCATATGGCTGTAAACCTGCTGAACAACAGCACCCAGGGGCGTCGGCAGAAGCGCTTCCAACCCTCCACTTCTTGTTCCAGAAAGTTCTACTACAACTATAGCCCTCTTCTCCCTTGTCGATCATAGGGCCTCTAATTAATCTAAATAGTTAAGTAGAACTAAATTTATATTTATCCTTTACTCTCTTAAGGGACAGATTATAAATGCAAAATTAGGTTAATTAGACCCTGGCTTAGCATATTTGGAATTAAGTAGTATGTGAGTATAAGAAACAAAAAAACGTTGACTTTTCTCAAAACATAGTTTAAGGCATTTCCAATCATTCCACCTTCCGTTCATATTTTAAGGAGTCCAGATATTAAAACCAATTATGCGTTATAACTCCAAATAGCTATTGTGAATGAAAAAAATTAAATTTATATTTATTAAAATTATATGTCAGCTAGAGACACAATATTTCGTTTAAAGAGTCATGTGAGCCAAACAAACAAAAAAAATGTTGAATTTTTCTCTGATCAATCCCTTCGTACGTTTAGGAGGTTAAGCCCTAAATCCATTTCCCTATAACAATTGTTGGCCTAAATTTTATCGTTACTTTATGTTGGGACAACTGCAGGGTATCCAACTGTCGTTTACCCACTCAACTAATCTAATTTTTTTTTCGTTTATTTTCATTGTTTTATATACACGCAATGGCGGATAGCGTATAGTGAGTGAGCCAGCCCCGAGCGGAGAGCCAGCGGTCAGTAGCTACTCAAAACATGGCCGACACGCACTTGAGGCCCACTGACTGACAAACTGTTTTGACATGCAGTCCGTCAAAACTCTCATCGTTGCTCTCTTCTATATTCTATGCTCTTACAACTAGGCTGAATTTCTCAGCCAAAATGCAGACCAACTAAACGTTTTGGTTGTTGTTTTTTCTTTGGTGCGGGTGGCGCATATTTCTGGGGCTGCATGACTATTGTTTGCCAAACTCATAAGACGGACGCACAGACGGATGTTCAGAATGACAGACAGTGGAACGAACGTACAAATATGACAGAAAAATGCGTGGGCCATGAGATACAGGTAGAAGCGACAGTTGTATATATACGGACTGTCAGTCATGAACTGTTCGCTATCAGCTTTAGGTGGGCCATTGAATTTTTCCATATATATTATTTATAATTATGTGAGTAACTTATTTGTTAATGCAAACAAAAAAAAAAAAAAACACTGTAATGGCTTAAATGCCAAACTAATTTATTTGTTGTTTCCCCTTGGGGCAGCAAAGTTTTACATGCACTTGGGCATACAAAGGAAGAGTATTTGTAAATAGTTTATTTTAATCAACTATTATCTGAATCATTTTAATTATGCGAGTACATAATACACTGCTGGTCAAATGTAATCGTAATAAATTTTTATGTTTGATGCAAACATATTCGCCAGGGTTACGCAATACCAAACAACCAATTACTATTTTTTCGCTCTATAAACAACAATTGGGCTTAAAACAGTTGGGACTTTCCGGCTATAATATATTCGTACCTTCTCAGAGGTTCATAGTTTCAATATTTAAAACGTTTTGGCAGTGCATGGGGCCTCATTGGATAAGAAGCAATAAACTGTTTAGCCGATTTTTAAAAAATAATCATGCAGATCAACTCAAAGTTAAGAAATTTTTTTTTTAAATTTAAGTTTTTAAATTTAAAGAGTATTGACTTAATTTGCCAAAACCATTTTTCCAATTTTATTTAATTGTGAAGAAAATTCGGATAATGTTTTATCCAACATTTTTTTGTAATTTAACTTGTCAAAAAGGCACTTTAGAAAAATTACCTTCTTTCTTGTTTTAAGCGAAACTCTTCCTTTTAAAAATATTAAATTTTCGAATTTTTTAAAGTTTGTTCCTTCCTATAAATCAATCACATTATTTCTGAAGTATACCAAAAATAATAATAAATTTGTTTAATATTTAATAAAATTTACATTCATTGTTTAAGCAAGTGGTCGGCACGGCCCTATCCCATGGGCCTATGGTTCACACGTACTGTGTTGTACACCAAACGCATGCATGTGTGCGTGATTTTTGTACTGAAATTCTCACAGCCAAATCTCTGGCGTTGCCACGCTCTTGTTGCAAAGCAACAGAGACGAAGTTGAGCACCAAAGCCACAGCATACTAATGCTGGAGCACTTTAGTTTTGTGGGAGTAAAAAAGCAAGCACGCTCTCTAAGCAAGAGCCGAAGTCATGCACAAGCAACTTCGGGTCTGTTACTTTGCGCCGTCAGCGTCGAAATACGTCACAGGGTTTGTTAACTCACACATAATTTTTTTGTATTAACTTAAGGTAGATAGGTCTAATAAAATCGAGCTCTGCATTGCAACCAAATTCACTGTACTTAAATTGTACAGTGTACCCAATTAAGCTAAAGAGTACTAATTTTTGGTGGTACACACTTTCAGTGAAGTAGGTAAAATATAAAGGGAGTCTAAAGCAGAGCTGGGCAAGAGAGCGATCTGCCATAAGTGCACGAACAAAAAGTGCCCGTTTGGGCTATGGGCTGCCCAGCTCTGGTCTAAAGAGTCTAAACCTCTTGTTATACATAGGACTCTATGTCATAGAGCAGAGATGCTTTGTAAAGGGGGTTTTAGAGCAGCTGAGGTAGCTGTTATCAGCAATTTAATTCCTCAATCCATACTCTCACCTTCCAGTGGTACACCCTGAAAACCTGAGCAACCGTACTGAAGATGAGGTAAACAACCCGCATGGGAGGTACGGTCAGGGCTAACAAGAGAAGGAGCTTCGGGAGGGGCTTCTTTGTTATATATGAATTTAAGGTCCCCCAAAGCTTTGCAGCGTCTGTATCGGAGCGAGCGGCTGCAAAAGGCGTCTGTTCCTCAGCTTAGAGGCCACCTCTTACTATAGATTATCTGGTTTTCTATTAGGTGGAACTTATCAGATCTTCTTTAGGCTTGTAACCTGTAGAAGTTCTCCACTTTACTTGAACTATTTGCAAAATGAAAATTCAAACATGAGTGTACACCCGTACGGAAACCAGTCTCCAAGTGGTACCCACATTTGTGCGGAAAATCCACCTGCTGCAGCATGCACAAATCCGATGTGCAAAATTCATATTCAAATGGAAATGGTTCCACAATTGAAACCTCTAGAGGCCCTATGTGCCACTGGGGATAGAAGGAATTAAGAGAGGTTATGTTTATAGAAAGTTCAAAAAAACTTAACCAAAATAAAACTTTGTTTTATTATATAAAAAAAAACTATATTATTGTGATGAATACTTAAGATTTAACAGGCAGATCTAGTACATAAAGTCGCTTGAGGAGTCTAGTATTGCCTCTGTAGAAGACTTATTACATTTTTTTATTTATAATAATTTAATTTTTGTCAGTCTTTTTATCTCTGCCTATTCGAAAAATGATATACTCAATCACTTAAATAAGTGCTCTAGCCAAAAGAAAATAATGTCATTTAAAAATGCCATAAAAGGCAATCGTTCCACATAAATTATTTTCAAAGCAGAGAGCAACGAAAAACTCAAATGATGACGAATCAGGTAAAATTTAATTCATTTTTCTTTTGACCAATCATCTACACTGATGAACTTAAAACACTTACATACATATATATTTATATGTACAGTGCTGGAATTTCCTAGAAATAATTTGCTCATCTTTAAATAATCAAGATCCATCAAAATGCTTTGTTCTTCAATCTTAGTCATGCATGTAATTGAACTACCAAAAGTATTTCAATTTCCTTTTGTGCCAAAATATGATTTTAAATGCTATTTAAATTTAAATTTAATTTTGATTGCTTTGCATATTTTTTGTGCCTGCATCATAGATTTGTTTTATTTTTGATTTATTTCCTTCATTTTTTTTTATTATTTTTTTTTTTTGTGTACATTTTATTTGTTTTCATCTTTAACATTTAATGCTGGTAAAAAGATTTCCATGAATCACTCAAAATACTGTTTGATGAACGGACGGAAATAAAATATGAAAACAGAAAAAAAAAACATTTTGTGGAACTGGAGACAAGCAAACAAACAAGGCGCTGGTGACGATGCCGATGGTGATGGCGATTAAACGTCAACCAATTAAGATGAATGGCCTAAAGTTATGAGAGGTCATTTGTTTTGGACAATTTGTTTAAGGACTTTAGAATGGTATATATATACATATGAATAATTATATACGTGTGTATATTTAGTTTTATATATGCTGTGTTAGATGTAAGCAAACGTTTAGATATAAGGTAAACGAACTAACACTTTTATAGCCACAGACAACAAAGACTTTTCACATAAAAGAGGTACAGATTGAAATGAGATTTACTCTACTGTTGAAATTTGAGCTTTAATTTGGAATAACAAGTATCTTATAGGTTGCATAGTTTTATACTAAAAGTGCATGACTAAAGATTGTGAAGCTTAAATTTATATGTCCTAAACAACAACATCAACAAGAGCATACAACAAAAAGGAAGTCGTACATTCAATAAAAAAATCATTTTACCACAAAATCGACGGAATTGATGCCTTCTCAGACATCTTTGTTGCAGCCCCACATGGCAAAAGACCCATGTGTCATTAGTGCGACCGATACTGCTGCGCAGCCTCTTGGTAAAGTGTCAAGGCGGCACCTACATACCTGTAGCTGATGAGAGAACTCAACAGCAGGCACTTGTCTACATTACAGAGGTGTTAAAGTCTACATTAACGTTGACACTATCAACCATAATGGCAGTTAACCACCAGGGTATTCAGACGTTTTCATCTCTGCACAGCTGGATGTGGTCGCTTTAAAGCAAAGAGGAGTGCATGGTTTTTCAAAAGAATTTCAAACAAACGCTTAGAGAAGAAGCAGTTGCTTGCACATACACCGACAGCTCCAAAGTGGAGTTGGGAGTCGGTGGAGCAGGGCATTGTACAAATACCGAGCGTAAACGGTCAAAAGTTTTCGGCGGTTAGCAGCGGAAATGATGCATGAAAAATCCCTCATGTTCATAGCACTACAAGCCCGTCTATATCTGCGGCCGGGACATGTTGATGGAATACCGGACAACCTGGGTAAGTCAAGTCAAACGAGAATGTTAAAAACCTGCTTATTCGCCATAGGTAATTTTTAGACAGTGATCAGAATAGGATTGCCTGGAGCAAGGGTCTTTGTGGACAAAAGCTGTTGGCCTACTTTCAGATAATTCACAAATCAAACAAGCTCTAAGGATATTGCTATAAAGCTTTCTGGACAGGAAAGCAAGTCTTCAAACTGTGGATCACAAAATAACGTTGTTATAAAGTACGAATTGAAGATTGAAGCGCCTTAGACCACAAAAGACAAGAGCTCTGCAAATATTTGACGTCTCCGCATTCATAAGGACTCGGATGCGGCAGCTCAATTTTTGATTACTGAAACCTTATGGCCCTATGCTCCACACAGGAGTTCAAGGTATAGGTATATGAACATATTCATAATAATAGGGATCCATAAGAGCATATAATTAGTAATTACGGCAGATGGGATGGACGTTATAGACGCAGGTCTTGATCCTATATGTGTAACGGAATCTTTGGATTTGATATACAATATAAAGCTTATATGTAATAAAAGTAATTCGATTTGTTATTGACACTTACGACTATAATATATGTGCCATAAACTAAGGGGCTCTGCCACCAGCGTGCTTCGACGAGAATGCACTAATTATTCAAATCTATCCTCGTTTCTTCACCATCATTAATTAAAGGTATTAGGCGCCTTTTTATAGTAGTTTCCCGTCTTTTCTTTAATCACCAAAAAGTGCACATGTGCCAAGCTTAAAAAAAAAACCCTCCAAACTTTAACCCGCCATTTCCTACACTTTAGAGCTGAAACCAAATATATACAAAGCTTTACAATGTTGTTCCTTAATGCTCACAAGTTGCAAATTGATGTAATAAGAAAAAATTTCCCATTCAAACTTTGAAATTTCATTTCCTGCTCTGCGGGCTGAATTAATCAAAATACCTCCTTATTTATACAAAAATACGAAATCCAACTCCTCTATTCATTACTCGTCAGGCTAGTCGATAACATCAAAAATGGGGCAATGTTAATGAACAGTGGCGGATCCACGTGGGGTTTTCGGTCCGGACGCCACAAAAGTTGAAAAAATGGATTGACATTTTTTTGCGAGCTCTGATAAATATACACTTCGAAGTGAAAAACCCCACCAAGAGTAAATCCTGTATCCGCACATGCTTATGAAAAATATGTCCCACAAATAAAGATAAAAATTAAAAAATGAGACAAGTTTTATGTCGTTTTGATGAAAAAAAAAAAATCCACTTGAAGGCGGAAATTTTTCAAAATCCTTCCTCAGGTCTGGTCAAACAGTTTTATATAAAGGTTTCAAAGGACTCTGACCCTGCACGTTTTGCTCACTCACTACTACCCGGTGATTGATAAAAAAGGACAAAAAAAATATTTTTGTTGAAAGATATGTAGATACCACGCCAACTTCCAAAATTGTCCGCCAGAGAGAGCTAGAAAGAACTGCGCTAAGTTCTCAAATTATCTAGTAGAGAGATCAGGGCGAAATAGTAGCCGCGCCAAATTCAAAAATTGTCCGCCAGAGGGAGCTAGAAAGAACTGCGCTAAGTTCTCAAATTATCTAGTAAAGAGATCAGGGTAAAATAGTTGCCGCGCCAAGTTCCAAAATTGTCCGCCAGAGGGTGCAAGAAAAAAGTTAAATGATTGACGTGAAGAATTTTTTAATATATACAGACAAAATGTAAAACAAATATAATTAGGTATCAAATTTATGCCGAACAGTTTTTAAATTTTTTTAATTCCTTAACAATAATAATATGAATAAGTAAATTTTCAAAAATGTCGTTGTACAGATATGTTTCTAGCGTGCAAAGGTTGGACTTACTTTTCTATAGATTCTTTTTTAGTATAGCACATCCCTAATTATTTTTTATTCCTTGGTATGCGTTATATATCACAATTTGCTTAAACAAAAAGAAAAAATGAATATATACTGCATGCCACTCCTGTTCGGAGATAAGGGGGAAACAAGAGATCTTCAACGATTTCTATCTAAAGCTTGCCGCCTGAGCTGGCCCTGGAGCGGCTTTCGGAAAGTACCGTCCTCATTTATGTGGGCCAAGGTCTGCAGGTTGGCGCCTGCCTTGCGACATCCCTAATTAAAATTTTTTTTTTTTTTTTTTTTTTTTTTTTTTTATTTTTATTATATAATTTTTTTTTTTATTTTTTTTTTTTTTTTTTATTTAATTTGTTTTAAATAAAATTAAAAAAGAGAGAGGATCAAAATTTTCCTAATACCTAACTGACTTTCGAAGAATCTACGTTAATATTTTATCTCTAAGAAATAATTTTTTTTATTTTTTCAAAATCTTATTTTGTCCAGAAAATTATAATTCAAAAAAGTGAATCAGGGAATGCTAAAAATCAGCAGACGGTTATGCAATTATCTTTTAATCAACGAACTATTGGGGTTGAAATTCAGATATAGATTAGTGCCGCAGACTTTACCATATTATGCAACAAAATATCTAAGATACAACGATTTTCACATTGACCTTCAGTCGTTAGAGAGATCGACTAAGAAAGCACGTCATTAGGCACGCGCGTAACCAAGTATGTGAAATTCTCAACAGGTGCATAAAGTGGAGTCATTTTGACAACCTACTTTTCAGATCCCAACAGCTGCCACGACATTGACAATAACAGAAACCTCACCTTAGGGGTCCTCAGCTGCAACTGAGGCGGCACTAGAGAGAGCAAGCAAAAAAAAATTGCATAAGAGGCTTATATAAATTTTTTTATTAATCATATTTTTTTATATAATCGATAAATCTAAAGAAGTATATTTATTGCATTTTGCCCGAGAGCTTTATCATTTTATTTTTTTTTAAACTTTTACATTACATTAACTTGAATTTCTGTATAAACCAGTTGAAGCTTGTTCCATAACCGCAACGAAGCGGCTAACCACAGTACTATTATTTAATAAAACCCAAATTGCACATTCTATAGAAATCAAAAAACCATATGGCACGATAAAAAAACGTTTAAAATTTAATACAATCTCAAGTAGTTTTTATTGATTTTTTTTGCCTCTAGGCAAATATTACGTATACGCATTGTGTGAATACTTACGAACCGAAACAGTCAATGCATTAATTATAAAACAAAACATTGGCATATTTGAGAGCCCCAATTCAGGCACTCAAAATGCTATAGAAATATAAAAGCCAAAGCACTTCAAGTAGGCGAAAAAGCAATGAAGGCCGCTTAAGGAGCGCTTTGCTCGCTGTTGGTGACTTAAATGTAAAGGACTTGGTACTAGAAAAAATCCGATATAAATAATAAAATATTTATACGAACGCAACTATACCAAATATATGTGTCTGTGTGAGTGTGCGTGTGTATATGAGCTTTATTGTTGTACCAAATACAAAAGGATTGAAAGCAAATACACAGACAAACGCAGTATACGAGGGCAAGCTGAATAGTAATAGAACTAGAAATGAAAGCAGCTTTTTATATACTTTTTTTTTGTCTTGACAGTACAAAAAGTAGTCTTGATTTTTTTATTAGCAAAACATATGGATACATAAGATATGTAATTTTGATTATTAATAAAATGTGCATTATGTGCACGTAAAGCTCTGAAGGTATTTTTTTTTTAAAACAATGATTTTGATAACAAAATTATACATATTTGGCAGTGCTGTTCTGGTGGCAGTTCTCTACTAAAAGCCTACCCATTAAAACATAAAAATTTCTTTATATGTGCTGTTCTGCTCCATATCAAAAACTTTCTAGTCTGCCCTCGCATAAATATAGACACTGACTGACATACAATGCAAACTGGGCGGCATATAAACAATAACGAGCATAACAACGACAGCTCGAAAGTTCTTTAAGTGAATACACATATACATAATGTGCACACAGATACATAGATATGCATGTATGGTACATATGCATGATATGTATATTTTGTTTTGGCCACATGGATGAGCAAGTGGCTGTGATTGGCGCGATAAGCACAAAAGCCGACGAAGACGCAGAAGACATCGAAAATAATAGACAACAGGATGAGAATAAGAAAAAAAAAATCGACAACTTGCACGTTAAGTGTTTATGGGATAATATGTATAATGTGGTATATCCATGTTCATGTCCATATACGTGTAAAAGTGTGTGTCTCTCCAAGATTACAAAAACAAGCGACATAACAATAACACTAAAAGGCAAAAACCAACAAGCTAAAGACGGTCAAACACACAGTCAAGTTTGATAGCCAAACGAGATGGGCGTTTGGCATAGATACGCGTACTTATAGATACAACCAGATACACACACATAGATACATGCATGTATATGTATGTACATATATTATTTAAAATGAAAATGCTGCGTATGCTAGCCGACTACTTGGCTCTATCCTGCTGTGCCAACGGCACACGCCAATTGAGGCCAACTGGGCAAGCTGACCAGCTGAGTGGGCCAGAAACAGAATGTGCAGCCCATTAAATGTTACTTTGCTTCAAGGATACATTACTTAAAAAAAAATGAGTTACGTTACAAAACTTAAAAAAAAGGGATTTAGGTTAGTTTACGATTTGGCACCAATATTAAATCAAAGCTGCGTCTTAAGAATTTGGGTTTTGGGGAGAAGCCTTTGAAAACATAATACATAAAGTCTTAAAAAATAAAAATAAAAAATCTTAAAAAAATCTAGGTTTATATTAAATTAGCGTTTAGATTCTGCACTTTGGGATAAACCTAAGAAACACAACATAAAGCGTGTTTTTTTTAGAGGTTGACAACTTTGAGTTGGCAATACTGCTTTATCTGACAACCCATTTAAGATCTGATAGTTGCTTTTTGTTGAGTTCGGTTTGACATTTCATTTTGGATAGACTTACACCAGAGCAACGCTTGCAAATTGTTGCAATTTTTTATCAAACCAATTTTATTGGAAAAGTTTAATATTTCTATGAGTTGATTTCAGCTTATATAGGGTGGGCCATCTGTTGGTTTCTTTGTTAGTTGCATATTATTCGTATATTTTCCATCAAAATTGGGCAGATGTTTATACGAAATGCAAGTTTGAAACTACATATTTATGTATAAGAAATAATATTGCCCAAGTTGCCACCAAGGCTGGATCTACAGGCCCGATAACTCATCTGGCTGTTCTCCCAACCATTGAACTAATAAGCGACGCTGATAATGGTCTGTGGGCTTCAATTGTTGCGTCATTTGAATCTTGTAGGCGTGTAAATGCATATTTGAATGCAAAATTTGTAGCAAAGTGATTCCCAGCGACTCGTTGACACTGGCCTCCACTATGTTTTTTTCAAAGAACGATAATTTTCATAGTACGCCTTTACGAATTCCACGCGTTGTTCGGTTTTTAAATTATCCATGACTAAAATTGAGTAGTTTTAATTTTAGATATTTCAAAGAGCAACCACTTTGGACGGGCATGTTCCGAATTATAAGTGTTTAACAATCAAGCCAACAGATGGCCCACGCTATACAATCAAGTCTCCAAACCAAGAATGTCGTGTCAAATGTTATTTTTTAAAGAAGCTCTGGTCCTTTGCGGTATTTAGTTTGAAATCACCAAGTAAGATCAATTTGTTTAGTTATTTATATAAAGATAGCTCTTACTTAAAAGATATAAACTAGCTATAACAAATAGTAAGCCATGACTACCAGGGCCTTTAGCTAAAGATCAATTTACTGATCATTTAAATACAGAAAAACGGCAAAGTAGCTTATTCTATATGATTTGGAAGCTAGTAAAGCGGCTTGGCCTAGCTGCGATAATACAGATATGAATATATATATACAGTTTGGCGCTTTGATTTGCTGATAGATTATCCGTTTGCAGCGAAGAGCAAAAGTAACCAGGAGGCACCTACAGTTTTGGTCCTCCTCCACCACTCCCCCTCCCCTTCTCCAATTCCTTTCCTTCTTCTCAAATTAGGCAATGCAATGGACCTCATGGTCTCTAGGTGATCTCAGTTACTGACTGAGCTGCCTACTCAACCTAACCTAACCAGGAGTCAAGCACTGACGCACAGATGCTGCACTGATCAGGAATTTACATCTGCAGTGTGAAGTTAAAAGACCTCTAAGATTTTTGTTTTATTGTTCTGTTCAAATCTCAATAATAGCTATTCCATATATGTGCTAAAAGGCACAAAGTTCGATTCGATTTATTTAAAAGTTACAAAGTTTAATATGTGTTATCTTCAAGTAAGCACCTGCTCCGTGTAATACCAGTTTGTGGCCTTGGGGCACGTTACCAAAAATTGACTTATTATTTTTTTCGATTGTAATGCACTTACATAAGTCGTAGCAAAAAATATGCAAATCATAATGCCTTCAACTTTGCTAGTGCTATCAGACTGAATCATAAAGAGCCAGTCATTGTACTGGCATGCAGATGAGTCTGCACACCTAAAGATTGCTACGTGACGTAGTAAAGTCAGTTTATTGCTGGGTAGCCTAGAGAGCGTATAGATGGGGTCCAAAAACAAACTGAGTGCACATTCAATTTAAAATTTCCTGTGCTGCATTTGCAAGGACGAACACTGACGAAATGACAAACAGCTAGGGCACTTAGTAAGGAAAAGGCAACGCTAAGGAGGCAGACAAGTAGTATGCGCAAAGTTGGCCAATGTCGAGCAAAGAGCACACGGGATATCCGTTTCCGCTGTAACAAGTGCCAACCTAAACATACATATTTGTTTTGTATGTGTGTGTGTATATATTTATGCTTAAAGTTGCAATGAAGCGCAGTTTGCGCTAGCTTCCGGTCGTTAAACACACACAGATACACACAAATACACAAACACATAGATACACATACGTCTAAAGAGAAAAGGCACATCAACGGACACATGCAAAATTCAAATTGACATCAACACACAGATACACAACACAAATACAAGCATGGCCGCTTGATTATGCGGCTTGTTTGACTGTTGCAAGCTAAATAAAATGTTAAGACATTGACCAACAGTCGTATACGCTTTCTTTATCGAAAGAAATTTTATTTGTGCCCCAATAAATTGACGTTGAAGATTACAGACTTCTTAAAAAAAAAGTTTTGGACAGTAAGTGAACGTTTTGTTAATGCTTAGGCTCAAATGAGTTTACATACGAGGGTGGTTTAATAAGTTAGTAACTTTTGAAATAAAATTAATTTTAATCTTCCCTTTTAGCTTGATGTATGTATGAAATGTGAAAACGTTGACCGATAGTCGTATACTCTTCCGTTACCAAAATAATTTTTTTTTTGTTGAAGATTGTAGACTTGTTCAAAAAAATGTTCGCAGAAAAGAGAGATAGTCAACGTTTTGTTATTGCTTAGGCTCACACGAGTTTACTGCTTTAGGAGTGTGATTTAATAAGTCAGTAACTTTTGAAATAAAATTCATTTTTTCTCCACTTTTAGCTTGATACATTCGGTACAACGTGATTCCAATTTTATTATGCCTTCCAGACTTTTCAAATTGGCGTCAGAGATGATCCCTTCATTGTGGACAAATCTTTAAGCGTATAGCCATTTCTTTTGTTTTGGAAACTGAAAATAGTCGTTAGCGCTCACATCTGAGAAGTGTGATGGATGAGACATTAATGAAATTTTTCTATAGTGCCCTGATAGCTTTTTCTCGTCCAAATATTCATATAAAATATCAGTCTAAATGCCTACAGTCTCAGCCAAGTCATAGTAAATACTCCGTACATCCAATATAATTTCAATTTTATCAAAGATCTTTGTTGCAAAGAAATCTAAAGGCTACCTGAATGAAATTTTACAAGTCGCTGGCTTGTCAAACTGCCCTCGTTCCAACTTTGGTAGCTCAAGCCTGGTTTCTTCTATGGTCTCTGACAGCTAGGTGGTCATCATACAGACAAACAGTCATGTCTCAAGCGCTTAAAAAACTTAAATACCCTATGTGTGCAGTGTATACAAATAAGCTCACATAGGCCTTTCCCATGAAAACTCATACGCCGTGTGGTACCAGTAACAGCAAATGACAAATAAGTGTATGATGGCTGCCATGTAAACGATGTGTGTGTGTGTATGTTTGTATGTGAGTGTATTAGTGAGTATGTGTGTCTCTGCTAGGCAGCGGCGTTTTAGCTTTGCTTGTACATTCGCATGTGTCAGAATTTTTGAACAAGAACAACAACAACAACAGACTACAAATGTGGTATGTATTTCGTTTTCATCTTTTTATCAGTGAGCAGCTAATTTGATCAACAAATTTTCAAACATGTATTAAGTTTCCTCAAATGGAATACAAATTGAATTCGAGTTGGCTGTTATTAAATCAGCTTTTAAAGCTTCAAATGAAAATTTTTACAGCAGACTTGATTTTATTAGATTTTCTGAGCAAACTAATAAATGTTTTATTAACAATTTTGCTCTTTTAGTTGCTCTATAAATTTAATAAATTTGTTTACTCAACAAAGGATATTAGTTATGACGTTCTGAATTTGCTGTGGACTAGCTTAAATACCAAAGAAGCATTTGCAGCAATTTATGCTCAAAAGTTTCTTATTGTTTTTTTCAATTAATAAATGAAGTTGAGGCACATTTAAAAATTAATATTCGTCATAACAATAAAAGGAGCGCTGTAGTTAAGCTTTGCGAGAGAGCGGACTAACTTTTGTTACTGGTCCCAATATTTTCAAAAGTCTTTTAATGTTTATACGTCACACGAGCAACTTTTAACACAATAAAACGAAAGCTTTCTGTAGAATTTTTAACAAACAGATATGGGATAGCCTGATGCTGCTTTCGCTGAACTCCTTATAGAACTAAGCTTAATTTTAAGTAGCTTCAAGTATATTCTTCTAATTTTTAAGAAATTTGCGAATCTGTAGACAAAGTATGCAAATGCGTCAAATACGAACTCGAAGATATCACCTAAGCCTGTTGCTACTAACTACGTAGCTTAATGTAGTCAAAAACGTATGTAGAGAAGGCATCGTCGGAGAATTTACATATGTCCATCCTTATCAGAGCCTTATATTTTGAGCCCCTGTTAATTCCCGGTAACCAAGTTTTTTTTTTTTTTTTTCTTTATAAAAAAGTTTTTTAGAATTATCAGGCACTGATCTAAATGAAATAGAAATCACAAGGTTTACTCAAAATAACTATAGTAAAAAGTGGAATTAAGGGTAATTTGTTTGTTTGAGAAAAGATAATGTGCTAAGATGATTTGATCGTTAGGTTTTGATGTAGTAGCCAATAGTCACTAATGCCGAATTTAGTATCGCAAACAATTGTCACTAAAGTTTTTAATTTGCGTTCAATCCATGAATCTGTATGCAGCTGTTGTAGACGTATCTTTCGCAAGGTTCCATTAAAAATACAATTGTTAACCAATTTTGAAGATCTTAGAAAAGCAATTTTTTTTATAATTAGGGTCTCTCTAAGCCCAAAGCTTAAAATAATTTTTAAAAAAATTTTGCGTTTATAAAAATTAAATCCCAAATTTGGGATTTCTGAAAAATGGTCAAAGATTATTTTTTACGATTTTGGTGGTAAGTTATAGTTATTCACTTAACCGTACATTTTGTACAATGGGATATCCCAAATGGGATTTAATTTTTGATCTTATAAAGTTTTAGTCATTCAACGAATATCTCGAACTAAGTAGACCCAAACATTTTTCAAAGTAACACGAAAACAGTAGGTTTCAATGGAAACAATTGCCCTTTTATGTTTGTTGAATTAATATTTAGTAAAAAATTTTTTACGTATTGTCTTTTAAAGACCCAGAAATTGTAAACAGTGTAATCGGTGGAATAAAGTAATTCGTTGAAAAAAAAAAAATTACGCAATCTTAATTTTTTGAGACCAGGCTATGCCGAATTTAATCGAATTCAATTCATTCAATTATATTTTTGTTATGATAGTATAGAGTATCTCCAAGTCGTCGGCGCGCCACGTTCACCATTTTTCATTTTCTTTAAAAAGTGGAAAGAAGCCAATTTTGAAAAAAAAATGTTTGAATTAAAATGTTTTTTATTTTAATCAAAATTTTAGTTCAGTATTTAAAAAAATTTTTACATTAAAAAATTGTTTAGGTTAAAAAAAAATTTTAAATAAAAAAAAAATTTTTTTTTTTTTTACATTAAACAATTTTTTTTTTCCAAATTGAAAAGTAATAAAAGGAAAAATATTGAACTCAAAAAAAAAAATCTAAATTTAAATTAAAATGTTTTTTAAATAAAATTTTTTAAAATATTAAAAAAAAAAATCAAAATTAAAAATAAAAATTTAAATTAAAATGTTTATTAAATAAAATTTTTTTAAATGTTGAAAAAAATTCGGTAACTTAAAAAAAGCTTAATGCGCGTAAACCTTTAAACAATTTTTTTTTTTTTATTATTAAAAGAAAAAATTTGTTTTTTTTTATTATTGAAAAATAATAAAAGAAAAAATTTGTAACTTAAAAAAAATGTTTTAATCAAAATGTTTTTCAATTAAAATTTTTGTTTAACATTTAAAAAAAATTATTGTTGATGTATGCCGATATTGTAAACAATTTTAAGCCATGGGTAAAGTTGTATATGCAAAAAAAAAAACAGATTTTTGTAATCTTTGATCTTGAATATTTCGCAAAACAGTCTAGGCAAATTTATTTTTATTTTTTTTTAAATTTGTAACAAATGTAAAGATGTCTTATAATATGATGATACAGAATACCAAAAGTCAACCATGCCGGTTTCAGCGTACGTCATAATTTTTTTTAACGAATTAATAAAAATAAGCTAGTACAGAAAAAATTAGAAGAAATTGTTTGTATACCAAATTTCAGAAAATTGCGAAAAAATTTTCTATTGTAACATTGTGTCCGTGACGACCCAAATTTGCTGCAGAGCGTCATAACTGGTGACAAATCGAAGACAAGCTAAAACACGTCCACGCACAATAGCTGTCAAAAACTGAATGGCCGAGATTGTCAACATAAGTGAGGGTCATGAGTACCAACATAACGCCACAAAAAGTTCCAAAAATCGAATATCCGTAGGCCGCGAAAATTCAAAATTCACGATACTTTTTGAACAAACCTCGTATGATTGAACAGTCCAACTGCCAGATGACGTTTTACTTTAAGGCCCATACGCAGCATGCAAAAATTCCGCACGAAATGTCAAAACTTCTTATAAAAAAAAAATATCCCACCATTTGGGATACACATTTCGTGCGGAATTTTTGCATGCTGCGTATGGGCCTTTACAGCAAACTATGGTCTTATGGTCTTACACTAGCACGCGGTTATTTATCATGGATTTAAAGAAAGTATTTCAAACTCAAATTACTGATATCTTTAAATAAGCGTTAAAAAACATAATATCTGTTTAATGAAGTTTTTAAAGAAGAAAAAAATGTTCTGCTCCCGTATGAGTTGGCTATAGGGAAATTCGACTATGCAGTCGAATAGAGTATAGAGTATATAAAATATTAATAAAGAAAATATTTTCAGTGGGTTCCAATTAACATTCACTGTGTATTTTCAGTCAGCTGAGTAGTATAAACAATGCAAGGTGCGGATGCTGTTTTTATGTATTTATGGTCTTAACAAGGCCTATTGACGCCAAATTCTCAATGAATAAATTAATGCAAATTATTCAGTAAAAAGTAATTCACATAGGGCCAGTCAAAAGCCTCTCGATGAACTTGCTCTTAATGTCATTATGTGCAGCTCTCAATCTACAGATTATACGAAAATGTTTTTAAATATTTAAGCTAATTGAAAGGTTTAATAATAACTTGAAATAAAATAATAAAACTGCCTAATTTAGACGTTTAGGTTATTTTAAATTGAACAGCAAAGAAACACGTTATTTATTTATATTCTAAACAAAAGAAATTAGTCACTGGTTTATTTCAGTGGTGTAGCACTCACTATATACTACAGTATGTATACATAGGATGCTAATTGCAAAGAGTCTTTAGGTAAAATCATATGCTTCAGTAAAATAAATTAATTGCTGTGTTACAGTACATTATTATATCTTTTAAAATCTTTACAGCATATTTATGAATTATATTTTATTTTTTTTGTGGTAAGCAAAGACTTTTTAAATTATGCTTAATAACTTACATTTTTCCAAACAGACACATAGAACTTTAAAATATATAAAATTCAGGAAGAGCTTAATTTTTAATTAAAAATTGCAGTTAACACATTTAATTTTGAATATATGTACATTTTTTTTTTAAGTACGTTCCGCAAAAAATTCAAAAAATTCTTTATGTTGTAGGTGTTTTTAATTTCAGCTACTTGTGGATTCAATGCTTCTTCTTTGTTGTTGCTATTGTGTCGTATGTTCGCGCATTTACGTTAATATTTCTTAATTCTTTTTTTTTTTTTAATTTTTTGTTAATTTTATTTTTGCGCTGTACAATTTTCGGTTTATTTTAGTTTTTTTTTTAATAAACGATTTTTATATTATATTATATTTGTTCTTATAAATTGCTAGCTATTATATGTAGTTGATATAGTTACTAGTTGTTAATATAGTATGTTTAGATTTAGATATTTATATTTGTATTTTATTTTTCTTTATATATTCTTGTTGGTATTTTACGCGCGCGTTCGTTTCGTTTAAGTTGTTGGTTCGTTTCACACTAAGCAAAATATAAAAAAAATCATTGAAATTTTCTACTCAAGCGAGAATGTTTGTGTCTGCAGCGGCGTTGGGGGAGGCAACAAAAAAAAAAAAAAAAGAATACCCCCCACAAAATGTTGCTCAGTGTTTTTTTTTTGTTGCAACAAGAAGGCAACAAGGCATTCAGAGCGCAAGAGTGTGAGAGTGAGTGCAAAGAGAGCGCAAGAGCGCGCACTAATGGCTAGCAATAAAAAGCTTTTTTTCCTGTTGTTTGTTTGTTTGTTTTTGTTATTGCTCGCCAAAGTTGCCAGACCGTACAACATGGCGCATACGTAATGTTTAATATGGTTCACTTTCAGTTCAATGGTTGGCGTAGTTTGGTTAATGTTGGGCCAATTGAACTTACCTAGCGTGCAGTATGGTGCTTATGTGCACCAAATGCTACAATTATGTTCACAATTTTAATAGACATTTTTCTCACATACCTACTACAAGTTCGAATGGCTCGCTTGCATGTGAATTTGATAAAGCGAAAGCGAAATAGTTTAGCTTAAAAGCTGGGATTTCCCACTGTTTATTGAGGGCTTAATACACTTGTAGGTTTGGTTAATCGATGGAGTTTGAAAACTTTTCTAGTTTGTTCTGAATACAACTAACTGGCATGTTCAATTATTTATTTTGTACTTAGATTTGTCCAATTGACTGGGCTGTTTATACATTTACTTAGCGCTAGCAAAATTGTTTAAGCGTAAGTACTTCGCCGGAGTGGTAAGCCAAATCAACGTTTCGAGTGAAATATTGGAATAGGTCTTCAAGTAGGTGGTGGCAGGCTTTATTGACGCGGTCAGTGATACCACATCATTTGATTGCTTGAGTACTATATATATATGTGTACATATATAAATATATATATGTCTTAGTGTATAAGGTATAAAAAGCTGCGCACAACATTTGTTAAAAAGAATTGCAATTTAATTTAAAGTTAAAAAAATATTTTTCGGAAAATTTCCGTTTAAGACGCATACGTAGTTCGAAAATTTCCATATGGAAATTATTGCATATTATTTCATATGGAACCACTACACTTAGTGAAATAGTGGCGCCATCTAACGTTTAGAATTTTTAAAATGAAAGGACAACACTGTTTTGTTTTGTTATCTGCGTCCACTTGTCAAAAATTTTTAATCTGAATTTTTCGTGACTATTTTTATACCCTGTACCGTATGGTACAAAGGGTATATTAAGTTTGTGCAAGCCGAAAATTTATGTTACATACAGAAGGAAACGTCGGAGACCCCCATAGTAACCTAAAGTATGATCAGGGTGTCTAGAGAAGTCGATATACCCATGTCCGTCCGTATGAACGCCTAGATCTCAGAGATCGTAATAGCTAGAGCAACCAAACTGTCAGATTAGAATCCTCATTATTCCATAGGATACTAGTTAATTGTATTTTTTTGATATCGGGGATATATTCTATATCTCCCATAGGGGTGTTTCAGAGGACCTCGAAAAAAAACAAAAAGTCTTAGATGGATAGTTCGTTTGTTTATGAAGATATCTTAACCAAATTTGGCATTCGGAAGTTTTTAGAGTACCCAAGCACTGTACCAAATTTGATCAAAATCGGTTGACTATATCATATAGCTCCCATAGGATCGATCGGTCGAAATAATGTTTTTTGTACAAAATTCGTTGTGTTTCGTTTGTTTGTGCAGATATCGTAACCAAATTTGGCAGCCGAAAGTTTTATAAAGTTCCCAATCAGTGTACCAAATTTGATCAAAATCGGTTGACTATATTATATAGATAGGACCAATCGGTAACAAAAAATGTTTGAGTGCAAAATTTGACTGATTTATATTTGTTTATGAAAATATCGTAGCCAAATTTGGTAAATAAAATATCTTTTGGGGGCCTTAAACAATATATCGGACTTAATTGCAATGTGGTGGTACAGGGTATCCCAAAGTCGTCTGCACCCGACTTTAACGTACGACATCTTTTTTAAATGAAGTTTTTCATTCCGTTCGTAAATTTTGCATGCTGCGTTTGGGCTTTTACTTTAAAATAGAAAGTGGAAATTTAATTCGAAGTTTCTTGGTGCATAAGTAATAAAAAACTGCCCACAATAGTTATTTAAAGGCAATTGCAATCTAAATTTTTTTTTTTCATATTTTATTTACAAAATTTAATTTAAAGTTAAAAATGTTTTTCGTTTTTAAAAGAACAATTTTTTTTTATTTAATTGTAATTAAGGCTCTTTATAAAACACATTTATTTTTTTTAACTATCAAATTTTGTTAAAAATATATAAAAGTATCTTATTGTTTTCTAATACGTTTTAAGTACTTGCTTCTGTTAATTTTTTAAATATTTATCATCCCTTTTTTATATGGAGCAGATTTGATCAAATTGTTTTAGCAATGTTAAAAGCTATTTTAAATTGCTAAACAATGTCAGGAGCACAGAATTTACTAAAACATTTTTTATTATTTGTATAATCAAGCAAAACATAAAGTTGTATTAAGAAAATTAAAATTATATTTTTAATACAAGGACTTCTGCACCAAAGTAATAAGTACTAAACTCTTTTTCTGTCGTTTGGGTACAGCATTTTTTTTTGCGAAAAATAAATTTCCTGAATCCTATTTCCAAGAATTCATTTTAATTTTAAGGCATATATTATTGAAATTACAATTTTAGACAATTTTTTAATATATTTTTTTTTACAAAGAAACTAATACAAAGAGCAAGGGTACGACCATGGGAACTCCGTCAGGAACACAGCTCCATCCGCTTATTCTTAAAAAATTTATTTAAATATTAAAGGGGTTTATCAGTTCAAAATATTGGAAAAAATTTAAAAAAAAAACCAAAGGGAAAATGTATTCACATAAATTATATAAAAAAATATTATTGGATATATTTGGATTTTTTTTTTTTTTTTTTTTTTTTTTTTTTTTTTTTTTTTTTTTTTTTTAAACCAAAAAAAGGAAAATGTATTCATTACAAATTATATAAAAAATATTATATAAAAATTAAATAATGTGGTAGACAAAACATTATATTTCTATATCATTAATATGTTCAAGAAAAAATTTTAAATTTAATTGTACCTATATTAAATGATAAAATAAGTAAAAAAATATTGTCTCGACTAAATATCGAACCTGGGACTCGAGTTGAGTTTAAAAATTTTAGAGTTTCACTCCCAAAGAGTAAAAGAACCTCGTTCCCAAAAAACTGGATGACTCAACTTGGAACTTAAACTTTGTTAGAAAATTAAAATTTTTTTGCCATTGTTAAATTTCAATTATCTTATTGAGTTCGAATTTGGATAGCTAAGAAAAAATAAAATCAACTATGACAATAACGACGAAGTAGTATTCCAAAAACCTTTAATGTTTATCTTTTTAAGATGGCCAGGGGCGCATATGAGGGCTAAATGTGCGCAGAAAGGTGTCGCATTCTTTCATTGGTGTATTTTTAATGATAAGCAGGACCAGTATATAATTATCCATGTACATTGGAAAAGTTTGTATTAGCAATAAGTGAAAAAAGTTGTATATGAAAGCGGTCAATAACTATTTATTGTACTTGTAAATTAATAAAAAAATATATATGAATATAGGATGTCTCTTTTCAAACCTCACAATTGTATACAAGTTTTGATTCGCATTGAAACTAATAAAAAAAAATTACATATTCGGCTTTCGGCGGCCATCTTGGATTCACCATTTTGAAATTTTGAAGAACGTATACGGTACTTATAATCAGCTACATCAAAAGTATCTAAATAGCATATAACAGGGGTTGCAATAATGTTTTTCTAAGAATAAGATTAAAAATATTGATGGCTCCGCCATTTTGAAATATCAAAAACCACCATATGGCTTGAAAAAGTAAACAAGATGATGAAAATTGTAAGCTCAAAAACTTTAATTTATCTTAAAAATTTGAGTGTACAGGGGGTGGCGGATTTGACTTTTTTTCCTATTTATCTAATCTGTTTCACTAGAGGCCGTAAAATTGGTACAAAGAGAGCGCACGTTTGGCGGCACTCCTCCGACTAGAAGGCATATTTCGATCTAAACGGCAATGTTAATATACAAAATTGTCGAATATGGAGTGATTCTAACCCACCCTCCATGAGACGAGATTGCATCCACTTCGCGTCACAGTGTCGGGCCTTACTTTTTCGAAGAGAACGGTGTTACTATTACGGTCACTGCAGACCGATACTTAAAGATGCTGAAAGAGTTTTTTTATCCAGAACTACGCCGAAAGAGAATCGCTTTCAAATCTGTGTGGTTTCAACAAGATGGTGTAACTCCTCACACAGCCAGGCCTGTTAAGACAGCATTCCATCGATAATCCCCCAATAAGTTTATTTCAAGAAACTCCATATTCCGTTGGCCACCTAGGTCATCAGACTTTACTGCGCCTGATTTTTTCTTTGGGAATATTGCAAACAGGAAGCTTACAAAGTAAAACCAACAAATTTGAATGATTTAAAGCAAGCCATTCGAACGACAATTGAGGCAATTCCCGCTGCAACCCTTCAGGCAGTCCTGAATAACTTTTTGCTAAGATGTTGCACATGCGTCACTGAGGGTGGAGGCCATTTAAGTTCCATTACTTTTAAGACACATTAAAAAAAACTTAATAAAATTTAATTATCTTTCAAATGAAACAAGAAAAAAAAAAATTACGGGGATTAAACAAAAAGTTATTCCAGTTTCTTAATGTAGCAATATTTATCAGCTACGCTGTATATTCTAGTTTAGCCAAAGGCCTTAGTAGCCAGCGCTATACCCCTAATTCTAAGCTAGATTATAAATTTATTTGTAATCTTGCTGCAAATAACAATAATAATGTTTTAGTTTATCAATATTATTTCCAATTCATTTGATATAAATGATTATCTAAATTGAAATGTTTTTTTTTAATAAAGTCTAATACCATTCATTTTTTTTAAGAATTTTTTTATAAAAAATAAAATCTGGAATTTTGTGTTTTCCAAATTCTTTTGATATTCACTCAATTAATATAACTTTTTCTATGTAGATATATTAATAATAAAAATTATAGCATACTTTCATTGCATAAGCACTTTTCTAAAGGGGTATGCATAACATTTTAATAAAACATAATATTAATTATTTTAAAATTGATTTAAAATTTATAACTAATAGTTTTGAAAAATTATCACTTATTCTTTATCTGTTTGCTTGTCACAAAAACTAAAACAAATCAGCACATCTTTGATTAAGCAAATAAAAACCTTAGTATTTTAAGTGCAGCGCATTTGAAGCATTCCTTCGAGCTCGAATAATCTTTACAGCACTCTAACAAAATAATAACCACCCAGAAAATTAATTTAAGTAAGCCAGTAACTGCTAGCTTTTTGGCTTTGAGGCCAAAAACTGGATCAACAAAAAAAAACATATGCACATGTTCAACTATCATTTGACTAATGCTAATGCCCAAAGTCGTTGTTGCTTAGAAATTGGAAACCCCCAAGTCAAAGACTGAAATCAAAACAAGAGATAGCATTGCCAGCAGTCCATCATATTTAACCTTCAGTGGCAGCTCATTGGGCCTTGAATTATAAATTAATTAGAGTCGAAAAGACACGCATCGGCGTGCAGGAGCCGTAAAAGACAGAGCGGCATTTAGAGCAATACAAAAAAAATCGTATTCAAGGACTTTGCAGGCAACTGTCACTCGCACACAAACACGCATACACACATGCAAAGTGTATTGAGTATAGTATCTACAGGTAGCCGCAGCAACGGCGCTGGCAATGACACCCGCACCTGACACGTTTGATTTAGAAACGAAATCGAAACTCGAAATATACCAACAAAAGCTGTATAGTAGGCACTATGGAGAGAGAGGCGCGTAAGTGAGTGTATTCAAACAGAGAGAGAGAGAGAGAGAGTGTGAGAGAAACTGCGCTTTAGAAATGCAGTTTTGGGTGCACGTTTAATTGGAACAACTCAGCATGGTATTGAATGCTCATGGACCCATTTTTATATTAAAAAAATTGAATTCGGAAAACTTTGCTTACTTTTTGAGTTTCTTCAGTGACAGCTGCTGTTGGCTTGCACTCAAAATACGCGTTATATATGTATTAAAAAACTTCCATCAATTTTACTTTACATTAATAATTCACAGCAAATATTATAAAGCACACACTAAATAAAACACACATACACACGTACACATACGCGCACACATTTTTAATACGCAACACTGAAAAATTATGTGGTCTACTTTTGAGCGCCCGTAAGACATGCACACATCCTGAGTGTCCTTTGGCAACTGAGCGTGTCGCATACAAATCTCTTAGCTTTAAAGCGCTACGTTGTGCGTTGAACGTTGTGCGCTCAGCAAAAGGATTGCACTTGAAGCTTCCGTTGACCAAGTTACGTTCGTGTTCAGGCACACGAGGCATGCGTTCGTGTACGTTTGTGCGCGTTCGTGTGCATGTGGGCCAAAACAGAAGCGAGCCCCCTTTTATTGAATTTTTGCCCGTACGCATATCAAATACTTTTGACATTAAAGCTTTTTGGGGCTTTGTGTAAGGCACAAACTGCATGGGGGGCCTAATAGAAGTGAGAGCGCGGGGAAACGTTAAAGGTATCAATGCTTGCGGTAAATTGCGAGCCAACAAAGTTGTAAACAAATCATTAAAGTGGTAGAAATAATAGACCAGCCTAACAGCTTGACAGAAAATGCTAACTTGACTGTTAGGTACTGACTAGCGAAAAGCTCTTCCTTCAAGCTTTCATAAATTATTTTTTAAATTAGAGCGCAAAATATTATGGTACTAACCACATGTCCATACTAATCATACAACAAAGCTTTTAAATAAACTAAACTTATAATAAGATGAATTGTGTTTAAGATAAGGCTTAAATTTATCAGTTATTGTAACGATAAATTATTAAGTAACTATTGGAAAAAATGCCTTATCGTAGCTTGTAGAGTGAAATGACGGAAAAATCGTCACTTAGCGAAATGAGTCAAGACAAATTGTCATCTCACAGCGTTGTATTATTAAGTCAATAAGAACTTTTTTAAAATTTTTTTTTTAATTTGCGACTATTTAACGTTTATAAAACGATCTCATTTTTTCGGTTATCGTCCTTATTTTAAAAAAAAAAATTAGAACTTTCCAACTTGAAAAGCTATTAGGAGTACACCTTGACATGCTACACTGTATCCTTTCTAATAAATTTATTTTAAATTAAAAAAACCAACCTGTCGATATTAAAGTATTAATTTAAAAATAATAATTTATAACACTTAAAGAGTAAGTAGGTAAGTAGGTAAGAGACTAACTATGGCCTTAAAAGGCACTTGGGATCATGCATCATCTAAACCAACCTGACGATTTGAAAAATGTTAATATAACCACTAGCTGCACCCGGGATTGGCGACAATGCAAACATGTGATAAATGCAATTTATAAAAACTAATTTATTTTTGAGTATTTGAAAATAGAAAAAAAGTGGTTCAATATTGATTTAAAAAACTTCTTGCGCTTCAATTTTTAGCATAATATTAGGAAATAATTTCATTAGAGTGACTCAGCTAATCCAACTGAGAGGCATTGATCTGCCGGCTCAGTTATTTTATGACTATTTTCCAGAAAATAAGAAAAGAAGCCATTTTGGACTATCTACAATCTTAAATTTTTTAATCTATACTACCTCTTTGCCAAATAGCTATGATAATATGTAACAATAAATATTTTTAAACTGTGCTCTAGTAATGTTTAAATATAAAAAGAGTTAAGTTTAGTATGACAATAGAAAATTACCAATTTCTAAATAAAAATTGTGTATACGCTCTGTAGCCTTATATCGACGGTAGGGGTAGCAGGTAGGAATGGCCAGATCGGTCAAAATTACGTATGACAATAGAAAATTACCAATTTCTAAATAAAAATTGTGTATACGCTCTGTAGCCCTATATGGACGGTACGATTAAGGAGGTAGAAATGGCCCGATCGGTCAAAAATTTTGTGTAAATGTTATGCGTGCTAGTATTATTAAGCCCAACCTACCCAGTACTAGATTTTTTCAATCAGTTACTCCAAAAATATTTTATAGTATGTATACGACAAATTTATAGATAAAAATATGCAAGCAATATCCACTCCGTGTTGTCGTTACTACACATGTCAAAATCCATTAAAATCCTTTCTACCCCCGTCTTGTTTTTTATGTAAGTCATAAAAAATGAGTTTAATGCCTTTGGAATTTTTATTACATAAATCCTTAATCCTTAGTTAAGCTTGTTACATTATAATAGTTCATAAAAGGTTGGTTTTTTAAATGAATTAATTGTAATTCTCATATTTGAATGGCTCAACTGCCAAATCGATTCACTACACTTTTTGAATTTTTCAAAATTTAAAAGTCAAAGTACTTGGGGATCATCCATAAACTACGTGACGCTGATTTTCGTCAAAATAGACCCCCCCCCCTCCCCATTGTGCCACAGTGACGGAATATTTCTGAAGATTTTCCATATGATCGTGACGATTCGCCGGACAACCCCGCCACCCACTGCAGCGTCACGTAGTTTATGGATGATCCCTTGCTAGATGCCAAATTTTCATAATAATAATCTCCAAAAATAAAAACTTACACCACTAAAAGACAAAATGACAAATAAAAGACAAAAGACACTGAATAATAATTAATTTATTTCTCATTTTTCTCGACTGTTTGTTTTATGGAGTTAAACGATTTGGCTGGTGAACTATTCATTTAACGCTCATTCATCTAAAAGATTTATTTACCTAATTAAAAAAAATATGTTGTTTTTTTTATGTTGTAGTAGTAATTAATTTATTTTATTGCTGCAAATTTTTTTTAACAATTGTTTCTTTAAAATAACCATTTTACTATTAAGCCTAGGCCCTAACAATATGAAAATTATTAATCATACGCAAGCGCCCTCTATTGACTTTTGAGTAACAATAATTTGAATTTACGCCGTTTGAAAGCTTTACCAATAAAATATATATAATAACACGTAAAAAAAACAGTGCCTGAGCAAACGTAAACAAAAATTAAAAAGCTTTAAAAGCAACGCAAAAAGCCAACTTAATGTATACAAAATGAACACTGAACACCAAAAAATCGGGTCAAGAAGTGCACCATGGTCAATTTTTTAGCAATGGTTACGGTTACCGTTAGTATCAGTCTTATTGGGACCGTTCTGACAAGGCTTTTTGCATAGCGGCTGTAATGGCTTATCAGTATTAAATCTGCTGGCGAAAAAGTCATTTGGTTCTCCAATGTACTCAAATAGAAGACACGCTGCAAAGCCTTTACTGACGTTCTATTCGCAGCCAGGTGAAGTTTACCTTATTCCGTATGGGTAGCAGCGGTTTGACTTAGTAGGGGCACCCCAGATCTGAATCCCTTATCTATAAGTAGGTGTTCTGATGCATGCTTATATGCGGAAGCAGACCGCTCATAAATTAGGAATATACGTAACTAGCTTTGCTTAATCAATAATATCTGCTCATTAGGTAAGGGGGAATCCGTACTTAAACATAAATTTTGTAATTCAGAAATTAATCTGTGTCTAAAAAAATGATTTTTTTTAATACGTCATTACATTGTTATCATTGGTACTTATCTGTTAAACGATTTTGATGGTCCTAGAAAATTTGTCTCAAACTCGAAAGAAATCCAAAGCCTTATTTTCCACTGTGAGACAACAAAAATTTTTGTTGCCCAGTGTAATGATAAACTTTAGGAGCGACCAGTAGACTCAAAGCAAAAGCTTTTGAATACAACAACAATATTGTATTTTTGTGTATTTTTGTTTGCTTGCTTTATTGTTTGTTCTGAGAGACTGCAACAGTGAGACAGCAACAGTAAGCAGCCACTGAGCGAACAGCAACTATCTCTGTTTCAATGTTCGCTGAGAGTTAACACAAACAGACACCAATGCACACGTACAGTTTATTTGTATTATTGTTATTGTTGTTGGATATACAGTGGTCTTAGGGCTGTAGCTGTAGGGATTTTAAATAGCGGCAGCAAGTTACTAATAAAATATGGAAAGATTTTTAGACTTTTTAATGATTATGTTAATTCTGACTATTATTAGGCTTCAAAGTTTGTGTTGGCGAAAAAACCAAAGAGAAAGCAGACAAAGGGAGTAATAAAGAACTCAATTTAATTGAGTTATAAGATAGTTCGAGCCAGAAACACTTGACTAAGGTGTTCGCACGAATGTTTATTCAGATGTATTATATTAGCAGGTTGTGTTTAAACGGCGTATTAGAGATAATGGAGTTGATGCTTATGCGATATACTATAAATATAGTTAGTCTGTGTAAACGGGACTTTATTCAAACCATTGTTTGATTCTGGTTCTTTTAGGCGCATGGCAAATAATGGTTGCCTGAAAAATTAGAGAAGTATCTACAGTTTATTTCTAAAAACCGTTTCCTAGGTAGGGAATAAATGCATCCATAATTATGAAACCATTCAATATTTATGGTTGTTATATTTATATTTCCACAAATACTTACCTAAAAAAATAAGGAAGTTGGGCGAAGCCTGTCCTGCAAAAAGACTGTTAGCTACTATAATTATTATTATTACTATTTATAAAGAAAATAAATGATTTTTACTAAATTCTATTAGCGACTTAAATTTGAAACAGTTGTACTTATACTCTAAAAGTTGATCAATCATTAATAATTCCATTCTGTCTCTTTTTGTTTTTAAATATAGTGCCTATTATTGGAATTGATTAACTTTATCAGAAAACGGCCTTATGGTTAATTTGGCTTTCAATTCCAGTTTGAATATGTGTCCAGTTCTTGTTTTCAGATGCCAACCCAGTCCTTTCCTAACTCCCGCTTGCAATAATAATAATAACCTGCAATAATTTTAATGACTAAATTGCTGATAAACTTTAAAAATTTTATTCTGTCTTTACAGAAAAGGGCTTTGTGGTTCTATTTGTGTATCAATTTTAGTTTAAATTGCGTTAGGAACCATTTTGAATAGGGGTTTCTTGTTTACTTCTGAACTCAGGCGTCTTATAGGTTCGAAATTGATGATTGACTTTAATAATGCCATTCTGTCTTTATGTTTTTGAATAGAACTTTTAAAAGGTCGTTTTTGTTGGCATTCGGCTTTAAGACCCTTTTAAACAATGCATTCGAGATGTCCGCCCCGTCCTCTTCTAAGCTCCTGAAGACGCGAGTTTAGCCTTGCAGGCTTCTACACTGGTTGTAAGATAGTCTGGGGACGCCAGAAAGTTTCATTTCCCCGTCTTTCATATGGGATTTTAAATTTTGCTTATACAGACTTCTGGCACATGCCGAATGGGATAGGTATGTACATATTTCCTAAGTCTACGGACTGATTAGCCTTAGGACACACTCTTTGACTTTTTAAAATTCGAATAAATGCTTTAAGATATTTTTATTTGCTAAGTTTATCGACGGGTTTGCCTTAGGTTTCTGTTTTAGTCTTTAAAAATCGCAAACACCACTTAATGGTTCTGGAGGAAAACATCGATGTTATATCGATGCATCGATGTATCGAAGTTTAAAATATCTATATTTCGATGTTGGCCAACAAAGATGTTGCTCCAGCACTACTAAAAACCCATTTGATGAGTGCAGAAGTGCTGGAGAAACATCTCTGTTGACCAACATCGATATATAGATATTTTAAACTTCGATACATCGATGCATCGATATAACATCGATGTTTTCTCCAGCACTACCACTTAATGATACTTCTTCAACAACGGTATATTGAGGTTGTCTTAAAGAAAAAAACATACTGTTAAATCTTTAGTTTAAAAGAGACTCTACAATCTTGTACGTCCTAGTCTGAATTTGGATTCTAGCTTGTCGATATAAAAATTCAGTTTTTCGTTATAGTTGCACTTATTAGAAAATATCTACGGTCTATCTATGCTTTGGAAAAGAATATACAAGCGTAACTATAACGATAAACTGCTTTGTTAAATTGACAATAATAATAATTACATTTTGAAATATGATAGTACATAAGTTCCTTGTTATATGAGCGGCTCAAACATTTTCAACTTTTACACAAACCACTGTGCAACAAATTTTTGTTAGCCCGTTTGTCTGTGTCTCTTTGCATTTTGTACAAAATGTAGCGCGCAGTAGCCATAGCTCTGCTTCAGCTGACGTTGACGCTGACTGCGTGCCTGCTGTCTTTGAGCCTGTGGTGAGTCGTACGTCGTAGTCTATTGTTTGTATTGTTTGTTGTTCAGAGCAAGCGGCAGCAGACAGTAACGTCAGCAACAACAACAAAAAGTTGGCCGTGTGTATTGTTCGTTCGTTCGTTCGTTCGTTGTGATTGTATTGTTGCTCAGCGTGCGCGTATGTGTGTGTGCGTGTTTGTATGCCAGAGAGAGCAACGTTTTGTACGTTGTTCTCTGTTTGCTGTCGCTGCTTTCGCTGCTGCTGCTGCTGCTGCTGCCTGCCTGCTGTGTGTGTTCGTTCGTTCTACTGGTAGCTGATAGATACACTTTGTTTAGTCTCTTTCGTCGCTTGAAACTGAAAGAAACAAACGCGACAATCGAAAACGAAATTGAAATATTTGTACGTTACGTCAGTCGTCGCAGTCAGTGCAGCCAGCAGCAGTAGCTCAAATAGTATACGGTGGAGACACGTACGCGGTGTAAAGTGCAGCACACAACATTTTTGGCGCCGATTTTGTGCCGCGGTTTGGCGGCAGTGATTTGAATCAGCGAAATAAATCGCGTTAAGAATTTTCAAAACGCTTTTCAAAACAGCCGGCTGCAAAAAGAAAAACCGTCAGCAGGCGTATAGATAATAAGGTAAAATAAACAATAATGTTTGGAAATATGCAATAATGTTTAAAAGAAATGTGTTCGTTAAAAAAAAACAGCAGGTACAACAACAACAACAACAAAAGCTAGACCAAGATAAGCAACAACAATTCAAAGGCAAAAACAAAATTCTATATGCCATATTGTAGCTCGGTTGCGTGTCTGTATGTGTTGTTGTTGTTGTTCTTATTATTGTTCTATCTAACAAAGTTATTGCCTTTTCTTTGCTGTTGTTTTTTTTGTTTTTGTGCTTGGGCGGTTTGTTGGTAGGGCGGCTGCGGCATTGAAGGGGGCGGGTTTCTGCAAGTTTTGTGTGTTTTGTTAGCTTTAGAAATATATTTTTTTCGTGCTTGTTTTGCACGTTGCTGTACTTTTTGTGCTGCTGCTGTCATTGTTGTTGTTGTTTTTGTTTTTTTTGTTGCTGCCATACAAATATATAAACATATGTATGTATGTGCGTATGTATATATGTAGCTATACATTATACATTTTATGTTAATAGACGTAACACAATAAATATTTCTAGCAAGCTAGCTAGTTGTTGTTGTTGCTGCTGTGGTTGTTGATTTTTATTTCTACTTTATTTTTTTTTTTTGTTATTGCTGTTTTTTGTTTGCTCTCTCACTTGCGCGCATACAAAACAATACAACAACAACAACAACAACAGCTTACTCGCAGGCAACAACAACAATAACAATACGCAGCAGTCGTTGCTGTTGTTGTCGACGTCGTCAACGTCAACCTCAACGTTGGCTGTTGTTGTTGTTGCTGTTGCTGCTGCGTCAGCTAATACCTACACATATACATATGTATGTACGTACGTTGTCTACGTTCATGGGACATCGGGACAAGCGGCCGGACGAACGCAGCGGCGACGACAGCGACGCTGACGACGACAACGACGAACAAACAAAACTAACGAAAACAACAAATGACGAATAATACAGAATGTTGAAACAGCAGCAACAACAACAAAAAAAAAACTACAGGACAACAACAACAACAAGAACAGTCTTTGCGGCCGAAATACAACGACACACAAGCAATACCAACAACAACAACAAAAACAACCACCGCAGCAAAAACAACAGCCGCAGCAGCAGCGACAGCAACAACAATAACAAATGCCAGAACGAAAACACGCGCAATGATAATAATGATTTTGATAATAATGATGACGACTAAACAACAATGCACAGTGGCACAAAAACTATTTGAGTAATTTGAGTAACAATTTGGCATTTGATAGCGCACTATGAAAAACTATACTTCAAAACTCTTAATTTTGTAAAATCTAGCTACATAGATAAGAATAGATAAGAAATCCGTAAGATACATTTTTTACCGTCATTAGTTTTTTTTATGCTTTTTGCTGTACGCCTTGGCAGTTTGTTTAGAAAATGAAAATCCGTTGCAAAAAAGACTTGAAAATAATTTCTTAACTCAATATGTTGATGTAGTTTGTGATAGTAGACCGACGTGTAGGACAACTTTGTCTCAATAATGATACACTTCCACAAGCAAGCCATCGTATAACTGCACCAATTGTGCCAAATGTATTACATAAAAAAAGTTTTTTCATTGATAAGCAGTCCTGTCGAGAGGGTGGGGAAAGGGGGAGGTTCCCCCCGGGCCCGGAGTTTTCTCAGGGGCCCGGTGTAATTGCTGTCGTACTGTCGTGATTCAAGCTAAAGGTGGAATAGAGGGGCCGGTACATTTTCCCCCGGGCCCGGATTTTCTCTCTACGGCCCTGTTGATAAGATACATACATTATTTTGTTGTTTAAAAATGGATTTCATAGTTCAAAAATTCTTAAAAAAGATTTTTTTAAATGAGTATGCTTTTGAAGTTTGGGTTAGTAAGCTGCCGTGTGCAGTTTAGAGTCTTCAGACTAATCCGCATTATTTTTAGCTAAAGGCGTATACGCAAATGAATCCCAAATGGGTAAAATGGTCGTGAAAAGCAAAATCGACGTAAACAGACGCTCTTTTTTTTTAATCACGTGATGTGTGCTTAGACCAGGGATGTGCAAGAAGAGAGCGGCCAAAATGTAAATGTATTGGTATAGTTGTAGTGACTACAGCTATTCTGTCAGTACACGCTAGCATTTTTTCGTTTTTGCTTCGGCAAGTGCTCGGCTCGTGTCTGTGTGAATTCTCATTTTCATTCGGCCCCCACGGGCTATGGGTGCACATCACTGGCTTAGACCAACACAGCCTACTGAAGATCTTTTATTTGTACAGATCAAAAAGTTTTACTTGAAAAATTTCACGTTTTTTTCTTCTTCTCTTTTATGTCTGTCTGCTTAAAAATCAAAATCTTTCTTTTCCTTCAACCTTTTCAAAAGCAAGCGAATTTTTCGGAACAATATTTTACACACTTCTTTACTAGCGCTTGCTCCAATAGAAATATACACCTAATTCTGTTTTTACAGGGTTGATACGTTCCAAAAAAAAGCGTGTAAAAAAGACATGAACTAAATCCTTAAGCTGCTTTGAAAATAAATTAGAAAACTGAATTCCCCAACTAAATTTGGTCCTTCTACGTTGCATACTACAGATAAATTAAGTCTTTACTTAGACAATCTAATCAAGCTGGTATACGAGTATCACCAATACTGTATCTTGTTAGAGTGGGCATTTTTTGGTATTAGTAATTTAATTAAGCTCGACAATAAATTAAAAAAAAACTATTTAGAATCTGATCTATAAGAAATCTCACGAAAATACTTCTGCAAAATTAGCGCAAGCTGAAGAAGATTGTTTTTTTGCACATTTAAATATTTGTTAGATAATAAAAGCTCAAATATCAATAAATTGTGCATATAAACAGTCCAATACATAAAATGAGCTGCACATGACTGGCGCTATATGGGTTAACATATCTTGTAGTTTATACAAAAACAATATACAATTATTTACTTTGTTTATATTTAGTTAACTACAATTGCAAGTTTAATCCACTGTGCGCACGTTGTTTTTGTGCGCCTCAGCGCAAGGTGCTGACGGTGGCGGGAAAAATCTAAAAGATTTGTGAGAGCAAATTAAGAGAGCAATGCTACGCTGCAGAGAGAGCGCGATTAGATGATTAGAGAGTTTGTAAACGCTGTTGATTAGAATTGAAAACAGGTAGTTGTCATAATAGATATGAATAGATGGATGGTTGACTAGATATTCGCCGGACAGCCTCCCAAAAGGTAAATGATTCATTTATATAAAACGTGCTTACGGCCAAATGAAATGAAAATTGTTTCTAGCGTGGGTGGGTGGTTGGCCATTTGTTTTGATTTGTTTATTTTTAAAATTATAATTAATAATAATTACAACAACAATAACAACAAGTCTAAACTACTCGTTTTAATTATAGCGTGTTGTTTTTTAGCACACAAAAACGAGTTGTAGTTGTTGCAAATACTTTGTAGCTGTTACATATGTACTATGTATGTATGTATTAGCAACACGCATATAATTTTGAGATAGAGATGGCTAGCCTGTGCGAGTGAGATAGAGCGAGCGGTGCTGTGTAATATTTTAGCTGGGGCTGTTATCAGTTAACCAGACGAAGCTTTCAACTTTTGTCGATTAAAACAATTACAACAACAACAACAACAACAACAGCTACAAACAGCAAGCAACGCGGAAAGAACTTGAAACTGGCGAAAACAACAATTAACCATTGTTGTTGTAGTTTATGGCTGTTGTTTTTGTAGTTTTTGTTGTTGTTGTTGTAGCAGCAAAAGCTATAATAATATGAAAAGTAAACAATGTTGCTCTGCTGTCGTGTCGCTGTTTTTTGCGCGCGCAAAACTGTACTCACAATAACAACACAACAACAACAAAGCGAACAACAACAACATTTATAGCAACCACAATGTTTTATTAAGTTTTGCAAAACACGAGAGCAGTTTGAAAAATCTTTGACGTTTTAAAAAATACAATTTGTAATTGCATTTTAAAATTTCTCAAAAATTTATTAGATATAATAGCACTCTTATGATTTTTTGAATAAGAATCATCAAATAATTTTTACTTTCGGATTTTTTTTCATCAAAATTGCCTAATAACTAATTTTTTTGGACTTTCATAATAAAAGTTTTTAAATAATGAATAAAGATTTTTGCTTATTTCGGATAGTCCTTTCAAAAATATGATCTATAGTGGCTTGCACTTTCATCCAAAGCACTTTTTACGATTTGATTTTTTTAAACCCCATAACTCTTATTTACGATCCCTGGATATAATTGTGAGATTTGTGTTCAATTGGGCTTAGATATAAGTAGCATTCATAAGAAAGTGAACTAAGGTTTCGTAACAACCTTATAGTTTTGGAAAAAAAGTTGTTATATTTCATCCCGACTTCTAGGTAAACAAGCCTCGCATTTGGGGCTGTGAAACCGCTAGAGAAGTTATGAAAAAGTTATGGGCGCGGTTGAAAATATTGAGAAAAGATTGGTGGATTGCAAGAACTTACGTGGAGCTTATTTGTGTGATGTTCTGTTTTACATATCTGTGGACATTTGACAAAACAACTTATCTCTAAAATACAAATTTTACAGGAGAACGAAAAAACACCTTAAATGTGGGCCAAAAACTTTTTTTTTGTACAAATTTAAGGGAATGTTAAGATCTAATATATTAAAGTAATACTTAAAGCTTATTTTACTAAACCCTATTTAAAATATCGCCTGATACATTTAAATCGGTTTCTAAAGGTTCTCAAGTTAAACCTTACTTTGGCCACCGTACCAGTTCTTAACCGTTTAAAAAAAAAAAACAGTCGAAAGGTCCAAGTACTGTCCTCTTTTTCAAAAAAGATTTTAGTCCTGTATTTTACCAAGAATGTCCAATTGAAAATTTTTTTGTTGGTGAAAAGATATAACCAAATCCAATTTAACCGATTTAGAAAATCAAAATTTACTTAAAAATATTTATGCCCTTATAAAATTGATTTTCATTAAATGATTTCGATTTCCCAAATGGTGGTTCAAGTATTTTCTGAATAAATACATTATAAAGATGATTTATTTGAAAAGGGGAGGAAATTTACATTTTAGACTTTAACTTTTGTTGTAATCCGATTTTGTTTATTTTGAACAAAGATCATGAACCACAACCATCGCTCTGTTAAGTTTCAGATTAAAATATATCTCCAGAAAATAGGAAATATATTGACATGATTCACACTTCCATCTTCTGAGGAAATAGCACCAGCTGGTAAACATCCTCTTAAATTCCGGTTTCTAAAGGTTCTCAAAGTGGGGACAGACGGACATGGCTCAATCGCTACCAGGTTATGATAACCTTTTGGTATAAAACTTGGGGTCGCCACGCTCCTACTTGCAGTTACAACATTCACCATTACAATAGGAAATATGAAGGTGACTCTGAAAAATTAGCTGAACAGGGGCTTGCAGCCCAATTTATGGGTTTTTGGGCATGATAACAGCTATCTTGTGGTAGAAGCTATCATTGGCAGAGTAATTGTCTATTTTCCAAATACAATCTTTTTATTTGAAATCAATTTCCAATACCTCATTCTTCAATCGTCCTTTATGATAACATGAAACGATCTCTATTTACTCTACAATCTTGACGATCTCTTTTGGGCGACTTGAGCCTTAAGCGCCCCTGTGCTAGTAAGATCGCAACAGAATAACTCTTAAGTGGTGGTAAGGTCGAATGTGAGCATTTCCAGTACCAATTGCAGGAAACAGCTCTTCCATACATTCATGTAAAATGTGAAATACTAGCTCATTGGGGTCACCTTCATTTTCGTTCAATCGAGGAACTCGCATGACGATATTGTTTGGCGACTTTAGCGTTGAACGCGAATTCTTAAAACCCTAAACCTAAAATTGGTGAAGAAGAGTCTTAACACAATTTGTCAAGCCTTTTTTTGCTTTTAGATTTGGTTTTTTACGACAAAAAAATCGCATAGTTGAAACATCGCAAGTCCCATAAAAAAAAAAAAATTGAAAGATAAAATTCAAATTTATCCATTTCGGTCCAACATAACAGATGACGCAGCTGGCTTCAAAATTTAGCAATAGTCTTATAATACGAATAGTTGGTAGCTGTTGCATTTAAATTTTTCCATCTGTCGCTAACTTATCAAACTGCACTCCCATGTTTATTTGTGCCTTTGTGTGTGCGTGTGTGCGCCTATTTGTATGAATACAAAAACAACAGCAACAAATAGCTTTGTCGTCACACGATTTTGCTGGCTGTTGCTGAGACAGCACACAATACACAGGCAAACACAAGCAACATGAGCGAAAATAAGAGAGTGAGAGCTCTCACATTTTTTTTTGTTATTTTTGTTTTCTTGAGCTGCTTTTGTTGAAATTATGAATTTTTTAAATTTTAAAAGCAAAAACAATATTTTTTAGTCAGACTGTCCTCATTTTGTTATCAAAAGATTTAGCAAATTGAAAAAGAAAAAGCTGTTTAGAATAACCAAGAATTGCGTTGTTGAACTAGTTCCAATTCAAAACTACTAATACAACTAACTGAACTTCACAACACTGACATTAAAAAAAAAAAATTTATCCCATCTGTCAACAGTTTAAAACAACAACTGGAAGAGCTTCAAATACACCAAAAATGACCACCTCAACGCGCAGCAGTACCACTGCAACCAATGATAACAGCGTGCAACAGCACGAGGCAACAGCAGCGGTTGCTACTGTTGGAACTGCTGCAACTTCTGCTGCAACAGTTGCAGCTTTACATAACAGCGAGAGTCCCAGTGCAACAGCCAATATAACGGCAACAACTCCAACAACAAATGCAAATCGTGTCATGCAAGCTGACGAGGATTTCAACATACGTTTTGTAAATCTGGTGCGCACGCATAAATGCTTGTACGATAAGAAGGTGCCCGAGTATCGCAACAGGTGAGTCCATCAATGTACCCGATAAAATTGTTTATACGTTTGTTGATACAGGTGCAATGCATTTAAGCAAGTCATCTGAAAACTATGAGGTGACTAAAGACTTTGTCATAGGAAATTATTGCTGTATGTATTGTGAGAATGAAACTGGTGTACTAGAGTATCTTCAAGAACACGTTCAGGCTTGTTCTAGAATTTGAATTCGAGTTTTTTTAAGATTGAAGTTTATAAATTATTTTATATTTAATATTATATATTTTTGAAACGCGTATTGTTCGTTTTTTTGGGGTCTTATAGAATAGTTGTTTAGTATAAATATGGAGCATTCAGTTTTTAGATTTCTGGCTGTAGGAATAGGAAGCCCATTTTGAAAAGTTCTAATAGATTGCTTAAATAATATAAAATTATTTGCTCTTTAAAATGTCTTTCTTATCTTAGTTGGCATCCTCAAGTTACCTTATGAATTTATATAGATTTCTCAATCGACCTGGTTTAAAATACTAGTAATTTGATGGGTCCCTTGAAATTTAAAAATTTATATTTATATGTTTCTTAAGCGCCATACGCAGCATGCAAAAATTCCGCACGAAATGTCAAAACTTCATAAAAAAAAATTCCCTTTTTTGGGATATTTTATTTTATATGAAGTTTTGACATTTCGTGCGGAATTTTTGCATGCTGCGTATGGGCCTTTAGAGTTATTTATATTTATGTTTAATAAACAAGATTTTAAATCTTTCCCTTTTTTTTTATAAAATCTGTTTTTTTGGGAATATTCCAATTTTAGCTTTTCTAATATTAATTATAACACTAGTTTCTACGAAAAATGAACCTTCGTATAAAAAAGTTTTTTAAGGGTTATACATTTAGCTCGCGAGATATCCACGAATAACTGAAAACAGTAAAAAAAAAAAATGTTTTTCGAAAAAATCCCGAAAACGATTAATAAGAAAAAAAAATGAATGATAATTTTCGTGTTTCTCGAACCAAGATTACCCTTAAAAACTCTTCATTTTCAAGGTTCACTCGATGATCCTAAAATTTGTAAAACTAGTGTAATTGATACTTAATCTTATAGAATTATATTTATTTTGGCATATGAAGAGATATTGAAAAAATTTGATGGCTTTTAGGTTCATGTGTACAAAGTGTGTTGAACATTTTATATACGTCATGAACCTCATCGTCTAAAATCTGGATATCTGGGTTTTTAGGATCTCTGGTTCAAAACAAACTTAACCACTGTAACCCAAGCCTGCCTGCTCTTGAGAAATTATTTTTCCAAAAGTTGATTTAAAAATCCAAATTAAAAAATTATATACAAAGAATATTTTTAAAAAATTCCGTATTTTTTGAAGACATCGAAAATAATTAGTTGACTTTATAAAATCGTTTAAAATTTCCGAAGTCAGTGATGTGCCAGAAATGTCTTTAGCAGAACTTCAGCCCAAGAACCAAATTGCTCTTTGAACCGCTTTTTAACACGAAACCAATCCATTGAATTCTTAAAAATATCCCTAAATTCATTGGAAATTCAACTTAAAAGCATTTGGGTAACAAAAACACGTTTTAAGACTCATAACTAAATCTAATATGCATTTTTAAGAAATGCAGCTTTGGACTAACCTTATCTTAACCATTTCTAACTCTCCAAATTTGTTTAACTTGCAGAGACAACCAGGAAAAGGCATGGGTGCTTATATCAAAGGAGACACGTGAAAGTGGTAAGTTGTAGTTGTAGACTATACAAATACATATTTTGACTTATCTTAACAACTTATGCCCTATTCCAGTGATACACTGCAAGGAGCGCTGGCGTAATTTGCGCGCCTGTCTTTCGCGCTATATCAAGCAACAAAGCGGCTCCGAACCACAACATAAACCCTACTATCTAACCGAGCACATGGCATTTCTATTGCCCTTCCTCAAGTCTACACGTAACTCCTTGGAAGGCAATAGCAATTTGGCTACACTGTACCAATTATCTCAACAAAATCAGCTGCAGAATTTGTACTGCAACAATAACAACAGCATCGAAGGCGGCGGATTTGAGCTGAAGCAGTCTTTATCGGAGAACGATGATGAGGAGACAATTGATGCCTTTGATCCTGCCATAGCTGCTAGTCTGGGCCTACAGCGAGTGGGCAACAATCTTAACGCCACACAAGCTCCAGTCAGTGTGGCAGCCATAGCTCAGCAATCCGGCTCTCCAGCGCTTAGCGATACGGCCAGCGCCAATACGATGCAAAACTTTATTCCCGATGTGCAGCTGGCAGAGTCTGCACATGACTTAATATATGATACCTCACCTGCAACGCCGCATCAGCATCATCATGGACATCATCATCAGCTAACTTCACACTATGAGCACACTAGCGCCAAGCGCATAAAAACCGAATGCGAGGCTACCACAACGACAGCAGGTGGCTACTATGGCAACGGTCTGACGGTCAGTGAGAACACGGACATGGAATTCTTTCGCAGCATTTTACCAGATATTGCTGCATTAACGCCGCAACAGCGACGTAAGTTTAAAATTGGCATATTGGAGCTGATCGATGATGTGGTAGAACGTTATCCGGCACAAGAGCGCTACAATGGCGCAGCGAATGGTAGCGGCGGCAGCAGTGGTGCTGGCAGCATTGGTGGCGGCAGGCAGCAACGCCGTAGCTCAGGCAGGGATTGGCGCAAGTAAGGAGTCAATAGTCTTAGAATTAAGTTAAGCTATAATACTTATGTTGGGTCGGTGCAGATGGAATTAAGAATTGATCAAATTTTCATTTAACTTTGTAGTATGGAAGTATGATTTGATGAACTGTGAGCAAAAAACCGCACTAATTCCGTTTGGAATCGAATCGCAATCGAAGTCCTCAGCAATTATGAATCTTCAAGCCACAATGAATTAAGGGAAATAGGTGAAACGTTTGCCATACTAGCTCAAACCATTAGTCAAGAGGCAGTCTGGAACTGCAATCTGAGAAAGATTAGCTTTAGATATGTAGCTACTGGTTAGCTTTTATCGGATTATCGAGAAGGCAAATGTCCTGTTTGAAGCAATCATTTCGGGATACTTTATACAAATTTGAAGTTGCTGTGTTATTGCAAATATCCATAGGATTCAACATTAGATTTGTTGGTAGTTCAACCCACTATATCTTTATTCATATTGCACAAAGGCTGTATAAATTACATAGTCCAAAAATGTAGCTAAATGCTTTGTATGCTGCATCAATAGGCAAGTCCAATGTACACTTATTTAACTCTTATTAATCAAGGCAAGTATTGGGAATACTCAATTTGTCCATTATCCTTTGGGAGCGCGTAACCATGTCCAGGCAAAACTTGCGGTGATTTGTACAAGCCTCTTGAATAGTTCCAATATCCCTGTTTTTCAAGTTACGTCTAAAGCAGTTTCTGTAAATGCTGCAGTTTGGCTTACTAACCTTCTCATTTTTGCGTAGTCTTGCTAAACTATGCTTCAAATCCGAGTTGGCCGCGGCGGGCTTAACTTCCAACACAACTGGCGTTGTGTGGGAAAACGGCCGTTTGTCATGAGATTTCAGTCTCAATTGCAGATCTATGATAGGAGGCGGCTCATTACGTATGTGTTGCTCAATCTCGTACAACTCTTGCTGAAAAACGAAAAACCATCGGGATATGTAGCTTTACCTGAGTCTCTAGACAAATAACTTACTCGATTTTTGTAGACCATACAGCAAGCACGCAGCGTAAAATAATAGATAATCTCTACGGCGGATAGCAGCGAGAAGCCAAGAAACAAGCTGGCAATGCCACCAAAAGATACTAACAAATCCACCCAACCAAAGAGCACTTCACGTTTATAGCGTATGGTGGGCCAAGTAAGAAACTCAACTAACACGCCGGGAATGCTGGGTCTGTCAACACTGTAAAATAGAGTGTAGATGAACAGACGTGTAAAACGATCTTTTCGAAATTCCAATTTTCACGTCAGTTTTTTTTTTTTGTTGATCGATTTCATCTAATTTTTTTTTTATTCTATATATGACTCAAAATGGGTAAAGATGTTTTAAAAACTAAAATTTAAAAAAAAAAAAACTACTGAGCTGAAAATTTCGTTAAAAATTTGAAAAATTTGAGATGATCGGTTTTAAAAGTGGACTGCATATACATACTTATGTATATGCACTTACGTTTTAATTAGCGCGTCGATATTGAAAACTGTTTTCGAGCAGCTCAGCTCACAATTCTCACAATCCTTTTTATTGGTTATATTTACTTTGTGCTCACTTAAACAGCCAAAGTCCTTGACCGTGCACATGGGTACATTGTCTGAGCAAAAACTTGTATATTAAATTTAGTCATATAGATGAAAAGCTAACAACGTACCTATAGGCTTGTAAAAGGGTGGATTACATTTGCAGAGTTGTATGGCCTTCATAATGCGGCACTGCTTCATACAGGACGAGAAGGTGTAGTCATCGGGAAAATATGTTAGCTTAACCTCATCGCTAAATATGCATTTTCTTTGGCCTATGGATAACTGACGCGCATCATCTGTAGTATAGGTGCTCTTTTTGGAGATGCGCATCTCCACTAGATGACCCACTGACCAATCGATTTGGGAATTGAAATCGGAACCAAAGTATTCGTCATTGGAAAAAATGAAAATCTGTGCAAAAGCTTTAAAGCCAGTTAATTTTTGGAGTAGTATGACTACTTACGCGTATTGTGCCATTGGGCAGAAAATAGAGTCCCCACTTCTTGTCCGTTTCATAGAGGCTATGAGCAGAGCTGGTAACCACGCTACAAAAGCAAACAAGTTGACTTAAGACGAGAAAGCAGCACAAATAAGCTAGCTTACTTACTCTTGATCTTCCTGTGAAGTAAAGCGACTATTAAAGGCATAGCAAAACCCATGCTCCGTATAGACGGGCACAAAATGGGTGCAACAATTGATTTCAACATCGCGATACCTGCAATTATCAAAAAGGCTTTCACAGCTAATGTGCGCCTGAAAGACCAACTGCCGCAGACTCTGTTCCTGCAGTTGTTCCATATTTATAGCCTCTGAGAGGTTGCCTACCTCCGCCAAGTTTTCAAAATTAAGTGAAGTAAGCGCTTTCAGAAATGGAGCGTACAGCAAAGCTGCGCTGGCATCATAGTTACTGCAAATGTACGACGTATTTTGGGTATTGGTAGTTAGGTAGTTTTTGAGAACATAAAAACTTACGCCAATTTTTTATAGGCCACATCATAAGATCTTTCATCATCATAGGCCAACTCTGGACATATGACTGTTGTAGGAAAAGCCACTTGCTGATTTTGAAAATCGGTATCCAAGCCGGTTATGGTCGGATTTGTTTGAAATTTTTCCCAAAGACTCATGATAATGACCAGTGCCGTCACAAAACCAATCGATGTAAAACAAAACCACATGAACTTCTCGCCCATGGGACGACCTGTTTCGGCTATATAACGTACGCCATGTAATGTTGAGTTCTGAAAGAACTCCTTTGTTTGATAGATAAGACTGCGCCGAAAGATGACCAAAGTTTCGAAAAAACGTTTCTTTGTCATCCATGGTGCTGGCTTTTTTGCTTGTGGCATTTTTGTTTTTGACTAAAGACTAAGGACTACTCGGTTAAAAAGTTGTAAACTTTGCGTTAAGCGTTTGAAATTTAATGCGTCTTGTCCTGGCGCTAAAAGCAATCTCATGTACAGCTTAATTGCTTGCATGTCATTGATTGACGTCAATGCATGCAAAGCAGAGGCGGACTCAGAGTTAAATTTGTGGGAGGGCTTTGAGTTTTAACCTCAGTGTGGTTTTAGATACCACTTGTTGAATATGTTAGAAACTTGTGAAAAGCTTAAATATTTTAGAAAAGGTAAACACCCAGTTTGCTCCCCAAAGGATACGCCCATGTATGCAGAAACAGACTTCGCAGCGTTTCCTATTACTGCTTTGGTTTCAATTGGAATAGTTTGCGTCAAAGTTTTATACTAACAACTAAAGGGTCAGTTGCAGCCAGCAAATTCCGACTATCAAAAATGTTATATACATACTTGTGTACATAAAGCCAAAGCGAGTTGTTGAATTTTGGTTTCCGATTTATTCTCAGGAACACATATCATGTGTTGGTACCAGAGTGAAACTAAAAAGTGGTGCAATCAACAATTTCCAAAACCCACCGAATACATCGAATAAATCTTGCTCTTATATTGAAATAAAGTAAATAGTGCTGCCAGTTTGAAAGTATTTCAGCCCAAAATTTTTTTTGAGAATGTTACATTAACCACCACTTTTATATCAAAAAATTTAAACAATGTACCTAAACCATGCATGGTAAACCCACCAAGATACTTTTGTCCTAAATAAATTCCTAAATTCTTGCAGTGTTTAGTTCATGATCAGCTCTTAATATACTTCTGCCCCTACAAAAGGCCCCTGTCCATGTTTTGTGTGCTCAATGATATACATACCTATATATTATATAAACATAAATATATGTAAGAAGTGGATAAAGCAGCAGTGCCTTCAACTTGGTAACTGCTGTGTTGTCAATTGTTTTGTTTGTTTTTGGATGTGTCTAGTACCTAAGCTATATATTAAGACATCAATGTTTATGTATGCACATAAGATTAGTACTTAGTTTTGATGTACAAAGTCGTTAAATCAAGTAAAGATAAATGTCCTTATAGCTGTGTCAAATAAAAAACTTATTAAATTACATAAAAATCATAGAGTACACTTTATTATAATTAAACAAGTTCAGTAGTATTCAATAAATGAAACAAACATTTACATAAAGCGCTTAATCGAAGTCGCTCCTTCCATAAATGCTGCTTGGAGAAATGCCTTTGAATGCTACAAATTGACTTTGCTGGAACTTAAACTAGATCTCGTTCTCGCTATGGGATTTGTTTTTGGCTGCTCTTGCTGCACCAACGCTTACAATTTAGAAGCACCAGTCTTGGGATAGAATTTCTTGTTTGGATCCTTGGCCATATCGAGCAGTATTTGGGCGGGTTTGAAAGGCGCACCATACAGTTCAGCAAATGATTGCATTTTATTCACTAATTTGCCAGCGCCGTATTGATCAACCCAGCGGAAGGGACCACCGGAGAATGGCGGGAAACCCAAGCCAAACACAGCACCAACATCGCCCTCCAGCGGGCTGTCAAGTATTTTCTCTTCAAGACATAAAACAGCTTCATTGACAAAACGTGAGACCATGCGCAGTGTTTGATCTTCGGGTGTGTTGGCACCCCTTGGAAACCAAAGCATACTTTTGTTTGACGATTTCAACGGCATCGTTGTTAACGGGACGGCTACCCTTGGACTGACCGTCATAGAGGAAAATACCTTTGCCAGATTTGCGGCCCAGGAAGCCAGCCAGTACTAAATCCTGCATGACCTCCAAATTGCCGCCACTGAAGCGCTCGCCAAAGGACTGCAAGGCAATTAAAAAATGCGTCTTAGACTATTTAATTTATCAATTTGACTGCAATTTACCTTGGATAGATCCACGGCTATGTGTGAGCCTACATCAATGCCAACTTCATCGGCAAGCGTGGCAGCGCCCACAGGGAAGCCAAACTTCTTCGTATACTGATCCAGTTCTTTGGGATCCACGCCTTCCTGCAACAGTCTGTAAAAACCAATGACTTGAGCTGTAAACTAACTTATTTGCATTGCTACTCACCTTATAGCCTCTGACAACATGGTGGCCAATATACGTGTGGTATAGAAACCAGGTCCATCACCGACGGTTATGACCACTTTTCCCTGCTTCAAGCCAACGGCAACAGCTTGCGCTATCGTATCTTTAGAGGTGCCTGGGTGAGTTATAATCTCGAGCAACTGCATTTTGTCCACGGGCGAGAAGTAATGCATGCCCACAATTTTTTCCGGACGCGCACTACCTGCTGCTATCTTCGTAATGGGTATAGCACTGGTATTGGTAGCAATAACACAATGCTCAGGCACTACAGCTTCGAGCTCCTTAATCACGCGATGCTTAATATTGATATCTTCGAAAACGGCTTCGATGATAATGTCGGCTTTCTTAAAATCGTTGTAGTCGAGTGTGGGACGCAGATGAGCCAGCGTTTGGTCACGCTCCAGCGCCGAGATGCGCTTGCGTTTGACGGCAGTCTCCAAGCCCTTTTGTACCTGGCCAATACCGCGCGCCAGACCAGCATCAGTAGCATCCTTCATAACAACCTCGTAGCCCTTGTCCACAGAAACTTGAACAATACCAGCACCCATAAGACCTGCACCCAAGACACCAACAGTCTTAACTGGACGTTGAGGCTTGCCAAAGCGATTCTTTTTGCACTCGGTTTGACCGCGGAACAAAGCAATCAGTCCTTTGGACTCAGGTGTGGCTGAGAGCTCGCCAAATCCTTTGCGTTCAGCCTCGTAGCCAGCGTCAGCACCTTTGTCCACGCCAGTGCGAATGACCTCGAGTATCTGCGGCAAGTATGGTTTGAATAAATTGGCAAAAAACTGGCTAGCGTCTTAGACTGACCTTAAGAGGAGCTGGATATAGGCCACCGGACGCCTTAAGCACCTGTTTGCGTGCCGTATCAAAGATTTTGTTCTTGACAAAGTCCGTGTCCATGACAAATTCTTGCAGCTTGTTAACCAGGCCAGACTTAACGCGATTAACCTAAAAGAGTTTTTAAGATTAAAGAAAATGGCTTTATTGGCATTGTAGTTGTGAGCTTTACCTTCAACTTGCCGCTGGCCAAGTCCTTCGCCACCTGCACGGCTGTCGTCTCTAGATAGTCCATAGTATTTTGTTCAGCAGGCTTCAAACCAGGACCCAAGGGATCGACAAGCAAGTCCACAATGCCCAGACGCTTAGCGCGATCAGCGCGTACTTGTTTGCCGGTAAGCTCCAAGTCCAAGGCCGTGGGCACAGATGTTAGCTTGGGCAAACGTACGGTGCCGCCACCACCAGGCAGCAGACCCAGCATTACCTCAGGCAGGCCCAATTTTGTTTTATTATCCTTGGTGGCAATTCGATAGTGGCAAGCTAGCGCCAGTTCCAAACCACCGCCCAGGCACACACCATTAATCGCGGCTACAATGGGCTTACGACTGCGCTCCATGCGCTCAAACATAATCTGTGCACCATGTGAGATAAGCGTTGCATCCTGTGCAGTTTCGCAGGCTTCTAGCATGCCTATGTCGGCTCCAGCCACGAAGCAGCCGGGTTTGCCAGATATAAGCACAGCCGAGTTTACGGTAGAATTTGTTTCCAGCTCCTTAATGACGCGCTCGAATTCACTGCTAACCTCATCGCCCAGCGAATTGACTTTAGCATTAGGTGAATCGAATTTAATAACCAGCACTCCATTGACCACCTTGGTATGCAAATGTTTGTTGGCAGCCGTAGCAGCTGGAGCTACGGCTGGAGCTACTGCTGGAGCTGGGTTTGTGGCCATGAGGCGTCGAAGTTGCAAGGCGGCAGGTTGTACTTTAGAATAGCAAACCAAAAATATTAATTATAATCAACATCTAGCTTTGATTGCCGTTAGATTATCTGGAAAGCCAGACACACAAATACATGCGGACATGTACATGTATGTATTGTGTATGTAATACAGAGCCATATATACAAATGCCGACACAGTCGACGTCAAATAGTACAAAGTGCAAAGTCCAGTTATGCGACAGCAGCTGACAGCGCTGCTCATTTTTTTAATTACGCAAAATTAGCCATTTTATTTTTATATAAACTTAAAACATTAATGTTATCTGCAGTTTATGTTATTTTTAGCACTTACCTTTAACACATTTATTCTGCAGCAATTGCTGTCGAGAAATCTGACCAATTGCACTAAAAAATCTATTTGCCGACATTACGTGTTGCTTGATTAACGTTCACTGTGGTTAGCTAAATTTCGTTTTAAATCGCACTTTAAACTTAATTATAATATTTAATACACTTTACACTTAGCAAAGGCAACAAAAAAAGGTGTATAATGTATAAAAATATATGTGGCAAGCAAACTAACTTGTTGCTTACTTAAGTTCACTGCAGGGCTGGTGTTATCGATAAAAGTTTGATTAAACTTGCGGCATTTTGAAATTATCGATATATAATTCACAATATGCAATTCCAATTGGTAACAGATTTATGTAGGTCAGAGTTTAATATAGCCAATAGATGGCGCTGTTTACAATTTGACATAGTGAGAATATAAATAAGCAATAGGTGGCACAGAAGATCCCTATGCATTCTGTTTGTTTAAATGCATAAAATTAATAGAAAAAATGAAATGTTGTAAATTAATGGGCTTAAAAAAAATTTGTATGTTTGATGGCGTACATATTTACTGCTTTAACTTTTAGTACCAGCTTCGAAAAACATACTATTTAAACTATGACAGCAGTTGATAAATTTGTTGATGCCAAAAATATACCAAAGATGGCGCTGATAGATGCTTAAGGGGACTTTAATACTCGTTTTTGATTTTCGCTTAATTTTAGTGAAAATAAGTTATTATAGTGATGCTTTATTTACAAAATTTGTCTAAAAATTTTTTGGTCGCAAACCAGAATGATGATTAAATAAATATGTAAATGTTCATTCACTATTACCCATATGAATTCTATTTTGAGATAGGATATAAGATAAGAAAAAAAAGTTCCCTAAAGTTCTACTTTTAAACAACTTGGTGGTTCATTGAATTTGGCATTTAAAAGATAATTTGCAATAATTTGTAGTTGAAGAGAGAAACGAAACAGGCCAGTATGCAAAAATTTAATATATTGAAGGACAAAAATTTTGGGAGTCTTCGCGATCAAACACCCTCCCGTGGACACGGCCACACTTTAATTTTACTTTTTTATTTTTTTATTAAAACAAAGAGAAGCATTGAACCCGTACGCATAACAATAACAGATATATTATTAATAAAAAAAAGCTAAACTTCGTGCGCTAAGCACGAGAATTAATAGCACGGAGAGAATCATGGAGAATCATCATGACTGAAACGTTATGGCGAAACCTTGTTTTTTGAGCCGCCTAAGAGGCCGAGCTGGAAGTAGATTTCTGGCAAGTGCACTGCTGTTTTTTTTTTTGCTTTTCAAAAAATATTTCTTTTAACTTAGTAAACACCCATTTGATGAGTGCAGAAGTGCTAGAGAAACATCTTTGTTGGCCAACATCGATAAATAGAGATTTTAAACTTCGATCATCGATGTTTTCTCCAGCACTACTTAGTCCTCTGCATTGGAGCAAAAGATAGTTGGAAGACTGAGACAAGTCATAGTTCTTTCAAAATAAATAAAAAGTTTTTTCGTAGGGCAATGACGGATACTATTTATTCATCCTCCATCAAAATGTTGTACAACAGAACTCTTATATCATGTAGTTACAGTCAATTTGTGATTATAAGTTTTATTTCGATTTTTTAAAAGTAAATTTAAAATCAATTTAACCACTTTTCATTGCTTACTAACTGCGTTACTTTTATTTTCAGCTGCACTGTTTACATTACGACATTTTTTTGTGCGCAATTTTCACGGTGACCTACCCCGCCTCTTAACACAATTTTCCTGACACGGATGTCACTCGCATTTTTCAGATCATTGCAGCGCATGCTTTCAGGGTCCCTCCATTCAATGTCACATTAAACTCGCCTCATTTGTGTTGAGGCGTTTGGCTCAGCGCTCTTCTTTGTATTGTCCTTTGAAGTGGACACTCTTAAATGGTTTCAGATTAGTTTTTGGCAATATTGTGGCATGCACTGATATTGTGGCTTTTATTGTGGCAACATTTGACATTTTATGTGCACAACTTATGCCACGTATTATAAATTAAATAGTTAATCGTTTTTTTTTTTTTGCAGCTGTGATTTTTGATGTGGCACTACGATGACATGTGAGGAGTCGCAACCAAAATTCACACTTGAACTGCATGCTGGTCTGACCTTTTCAAAACTGACCGAATGTCAATTAGTCAGCGAGTAGGTAGCTCAATAAGAGGCAGGCGGCGAAAAGCGGGTTCTTTAACAAAGGCAGGGCTTTCTAGTTTACAATGATTAAAAAAGAAAACTGACAAATATTCAAGCGCTTCATAGATTTGATTCAAAACTCCTTATGTTCTTGGGAAGGGATGGAAATAGATAGATATAGAAAGTCAGTCTTGCATTATTTTTTTATTATTTTTTTCTTCGATTTTATTTGTTCGAAAATAATCAGTAAATTATATAAAATTATTTAAACGGTGACAGGAGCAACTAGTCTCCATTGAGACTAGGTGCTATATGCGAACAACCACTAGTTCGTATATAAGTATAAATAACAAAAAAAAAAGAAAATTCTGAATTAAAATCTACTTGAGAGATCAAGGACATGAAATCTTTTAAGTCTTCTATAGGTTTGACTGTTATCTGTTAAATTAAGGGCTAGATTATTGCTATGTTCCAATAATTTTTCCATGTATCTATTGCTAAATTTGCTGACTTCTTTTTTAACATAGCAAATGTTTAGATCCTTGTGAATTTCGGCATTTGAGACATACCATGGAGCGTTAACAATGTTTCTCAATGTTTTTGATTGGAAGCGCTGTAGCACTTCAAGATTAGAGACACTCGCCGTGCCCCATAACTGAATGCCATATGTCCAAATAGGTTTTAGGACGGCCTTGTAAAGTCTTACTTTGTTCTCGAGACTGAGTTGCGAATTTCGTCCCAATAGCCAGTGCATGAATGAAGCATCATTAATCCAAATATTCTGCCATCGATGACTCGATAAATAATCGGAATTTTGCAAACAAAAATTACGAGGGTAATTTCTCTGTTTATAAATAGCTCATTTCTTATTAATACTATTTGCAATCTAGCTTATTAATTTAAAAAGACATAATATTCATATTCACAAAATAGTAAAATTTTCGTTACAAAAACAGTATAGCTTAAAAAAAACTAAAAGCAAACCGAACTAAAAAGTAGAAAATAATTTTAAAGTATCAAGATCATTATAGGGATGGCGATTTGGTATCGATATCCATGTTCGACAATATATCCGACATCGATATTTATGAATTCGGCGTCAAAACTAAGCGTACAAGGTAGAATACGCGATGCCTATCCCTATTGCATTGACGACTATTTGGAATAAGAAACTAAATTTGAAATTAAACTATTAAAAAATATAATTCAATTACAGTAAAAAATTTACTATATTTTCATAATGACTGTAATTTCATAAATAGCTACTACTGAAATAATTGCAACATTTAATATCAAGCATCACTTACATCTACTTTAAAGCATTTAAACTAACAAACAAATCCAGCACTATTACTAAGTATGCTTATCGTTATTAAATAAGGAGCAGGATTGGCGACCTGTATAACACAATTAAACATATTTTACAGACCATTTGTTCTCTGCTGGATGAGTCAAACACTTAAAATTCAGTTCAGACAGAAGCTTGTGCAATAACCTGACGCCTTTCAATTTGAAATAAATTATCAATAAAAAGAGAAAATATAATTAAAACTGATAGTAAAAGTCCGTCTTATATCATTCAATGCTTAAATGAGTTGTGAATTATAAACAAAAATAAATAAAACTATGGACATATAGCTAACACTAGACTTAAACTGGTTGCGAACTATAAGCAACTACCAAATAAAAGTTTATTTTCCATATACGCATGGCCCTTGTATCAATGCATGGCTTACCATTTCTTTATTCTATTAATTTTTTAACCCATTCGCCTACAACTTATGACAGTTGCACATTGGACGAAAGCTATAGGAAATAGTCTTTTAAATACACATTGCCTGGGTACAAAATTTCTGCAGATCCCGCATAAATCTGAGAGATGAGGATGAGTGGGATGTTATTCTAAAGTAATATTCAAATGGGTACAACATATCTACTAGATAAGAAACTGTACTACAATTTAATGGATAGCTTGAATGACGCTATTTTTGTGTTTATCGTTTCAGAAATTCGTAAGAAACTTGTTTTTTCATTTTAAACACTCAATTTAGCGGTTGTAATAGTTTGGTCAAATGAAATCTATTTTCAAATGCCCTTATAGGTTACATGATTATATTTTAAATAAAACATATGAAAAAAAAAGTAGTAGCGCCAATCTATAAACATATTGAACGTCAAGAGGCGCTAACTTGCTGGTCGTACCGCAGCGCTAGCATGTTTTAAGCAACAAACTCTTAAAAAATAAAAAAAATTTTCTTAAAAAAATAGGAAAAATTTTTTTTGTTTTTAAATTAAAAAAATATTTTTAAAAATTGCTCTGATATAGCTTAAAGTGACTAGTTTGCATGCCCTACTCTTATTCCTTTCCATTTTGGTAGACCAAACGTATTAAGTAATTATTTAAACTCTTTTAACCCCTGGAAACTTCATTATAATGACATAAACACCTTTTTTTTTATTTTTGAGTTGAAAAGGTATCAAAATATTTTGCTATAACAATTTCTGTCCACAAAATAAGCCTGCTTGACAGGAGCCACTCAAGTATTTTAAAATATAAAATAAAAAAACAATTTATTTTTTATATGCTTGCTGTTTTTTGTAACTAAGCCGATTATAAATAATTAAAAACGTAAGGTAGCACAAAATGGAAGGGGTTGCTTTGAGACCTAATGAGGGTTTGAGCGACCATAAACAGTACGCCCATTAGTTTTCATGTCTAGAGCGTGCGGCGCGTGCGACCTTCAAGGATATTCGCACACTCTGCCAGTAATAAAAACAAAATGTGAAATGACTTTGTTTCAAAAAATATTTGCATACATAATTTTTTTTTTTTTAAGGCAACCCTCTTGAAAATAAAAACATTTATAATGTTTTGATTTCATTTATGTTAATTTACAACCATAAATCACACAAAAGCGTGTGTTTCCTGTCATACACACAGGCACACTCGGCAGCAGTCCTGGGTTAACATATTTGTCCTTGTTGTTTGATTAGCCCCTAACTCCCAGTCATATGCAAATGAAGCTGCTGACTTTATTGCTGCGCTTTTTGCCATTAGATCTTTCGATGAATGCTCTTAACTCGGGATCAGCGCGCCTGCGCATTATGCAAATTTTTTGTATGCTGATCCTTTTGTAATTCAATATGCGCGTGAAGAGCTGGTATAGCAGCTCCCTGCGCGAATTTGGTTTTATTTGTTTTATTTTGCATTTATCTAGGGTGCAGAGTTTGCAAATTTTGGCAAACTAATTAAATATGCATCGAAAGAAGAGCAATAAGCTAATGATTCACTTGGTGCCAATTTGTTAATGGGTATTAAGTTTTTGCCAAGGGGTTTTCCAAATGGGTCTGAAAATAATTTAGATGTTGCGACATTTTAAAGGTTTGATTGACTAATGAAGCAACCAAGCGTTGCGAATTTCAATAGAAAACTTTAATTTCTTGCTTAAGGTATTGTGTAATATGGCGGATAAAAAAAAATTATGATTAAAAAAATGGCGAATGACGAATCTGCAGCAAAATTGTGTGATTTGTGAATTTTTTTAAACTTTATAAAAGACCGCAGACTAAATGTATTGATAAAAAGCTTGCGGAATCGAAATTATATTTAGGCTGGAGGCAGGATTGGTCTTGGGGGGGGGTTTTTCACTTGGAAGTGTACATATATATATCAAAGCTCGCAAAAGACTTTCAAGCCATTTTTCCAACTTTGGGGGGTACGGACCCGAAAACTGCCCGTGGATCCGCCATTGGTTGGAGGCCATGCGTCTCTAAGCTTGCTGTCGAAAAAATCGTAGTCCATTACCATTGAGAATTTTCAGTTAATTCAAAAATCATATTTGATTGGCTTGATTTCAAAAAGAATCGCGCACAGTGTTTCCAGATTGTCATACAACATTTTGGCCAAAATGGAAGAGCCATAAAAGGACTGCCATAAAACCAAAAATACTCAAGATGCTTAACACTAAAATAGGATTGAAAAAAATTCTAAAATCGTGCCAAAAATCTTATTACCAAGTTGTTAACCATATTAAAAATACATTTTAAAATAATGAAAGTCTTGAAATAAAATATGATTTCATAGAAGATGATCATAGAAGAAATTAATAAAATGCGAACGAAAAGATTAGATTTTTTTTACGTCAATTTTTTTTTTTTGTGGTTTCATGCAGAACATTCGATTCTTATTCGAAATAATTTTTGATGACTTTTCTGCAAACATTCTAATGTTTTCAAAAAATGTTGAAGTTAGGCAATTTTTCTCATTCCCCCTAAAGATTCAATGGCGTCAAAGTATTCTATAAGATTTTGAAAAATTTACTAAGCCTTCTAGAAATATTTTGTGTTCCAAATTCATGATTATTTATTTGTTCAATTTATTTTGTAATGTGTTTCACAATCGTTTTTCATATTTTGACCAGATGACATATAGTATAATATATAAAATTAACAAGGCTTTTCCTAAACATATCCACTTTAAAATAAAGTTAATTTTATGTCTATTGCGATTTGTTTAATATATCAATAGTTGAGCCTACCCTAAAACTTCAATAATATAGATTATAAAGTATGTATGTCAAATATTTTCACTATGCTCATTCACAATAACTGGCACATATTTTCTTAAATGTATGAAGAAGCTAATTGCTACAAATTTATGCCAAATTATCACTTCGAACAGAAAACCTTAAAATTTTTCCCTACTTATTTAAAAATATTTCTCCCAAGTGTTTCATAAATTTTGGAAATACCTAATTAATAAAAAAAACTTGAATGATTAGCTGTTTCGGCTAAGCTGCCACATTAAAAGCACCTTCCGATGGAGCATCTCCGATTTTTTCTTTTTTTTTCGATGGGGCATCCCCGACTTTTTCTTCTTCAAGTTCTTGCTTGTAAAGAGCTTCTTTCGTTGGGGCTTTCTTCTCCATTCCGCACTGTTTCATATCAGCTTGCTTACTTAGAGCTTCTTCTCGTAGGACGTTCATTCCGTCTCCGCATTGTTGTAGCTCAGCTTGCTCGTTAAGAGTTTCTTCCGATGGGACGTCCTGGGCACACTGCTCATAAGACGTAAGTAACTCGTGCAAACTAGAGTTGCATTCCAAAGACGAACGCTGTATTAATTTTAAACGTTCAATCAGATCTGTAAAGCTCTTGCCATAAGCTGTGTCTTCTTCATTTAAAATGTTGACCGAATCCGATTCAGTAGTTTTTGCTTCTACTTGTGTTTCAGAAGTCCAAGATTCAGTCGTTTTTACTTCTTGTGTTTCCGAAGTCAAAGAACATTGGGAAGAAATGGTTTCATCTAAAACTGAATTCTCCGCCTGCGATTTAATAGCAAATTCCTCCTGCTTCAACAATATCAGCGTAGTAGACTCAACAGACATCGCCTCTGGCTCAAAAGTTATAGTAGAGTCTGTATTAAGTAGCTCTTCAGTTTTCGATTCAGATTGAAGCACCTCAGCCAGTTCCGACATTATCAAGGACACTCTGTTTTGTATTTCACGATTTCGGTTTCGTAATTCATTTATATCTGTTTCCCATTTCTCTACTTCATAATTCACTCTCTGGGAAAGTGGGTTTCTTAGCTGCCCTGGATTCGGTTTGAAGTGTGGAACTCGACGTTTGACTATTTGTGCTTGAGCTCCTCGTGTCGCATTTCCAAAACGGCGTGCTAGAACTTGATGTGAGCTTCGCCAGATAGTAGTTAGATTTAGCACACGACAATGTTTCGGTTGATTCATAATACTCTTTTTTTTTTTTTTTCAAATTAGGCTTGACGACTTAAATGAGCTTTACTGCTTTAGAATTTTTATACATTTGTGTATTTTTGCAACTAAGTTAGATGTTTCAACTTTTGACAAGTAACTACAGCTTACTTTGTGCGGCATTCCCATTAGATCATATTACTCAACATTCTGGTAGCGACTGCTTGGAACCACTGAAATCCATTAAATAGAGCGCTACAAGATGTGGTTCTATTCGCAATTTTTTTGCGGTTCAGAATACTAATAGATCAGAGACTTGAGGAATTGAGCTGAAGGCCGCATTTTAAAGCGGAAGGAGGAATGTTTATCGGGTTTTTTTCAGTCCCATGAAATAGTTGTCTCTCCTAACTCAAGTCGCCTTAATTTGTCAATCTATATAGACTATCAGTTTGTGATGAAAGGTCGTTAAGACTAACCAGCACAGGGCTCTTCTTTAAAGAGCTTATAGATTGCAAGCTTTGGATATCAAGTTCTATATGACCCTCCTAATTTTTAGTAAGCCCATTGCTGTGGGAAAAGTGGAAGCATTGTTTTGTTAATTAGGTTTACATAAAGTAAGTTAGCATACCAACTTTGGATATGACTAAAAATGCGAGAGCCTATCTGGAGGCACCATAAATCCAGTTCTGGCTGATAGTGTTCGTTTAGAAAAGATTATTTTAGCAACAATATGAAAACTCAAAACAAAACCATATTTGCGTGCAAATTTTATTAGCATCGGTTGAGAACTTCGAAAGTTATAGGCAAAAATTAGAAGCCACACTAAAGACTGACTTTAATAACTAATGTAGACCTATGAATGTGATGTTTGAATAACTTTTTATGTTTTGCTTTAGCTTATATAAGCATTTAAATAATTTGTGCCTTTAATTCGCAACTTATTTAAATAAAATTTAGTGTCTTTACACGTATGTTTACATGTACTTTACTTCTAAATGACTATAATTCACAACAAGTTAAAACGATAGAAGCGATAAACACAAAAGTAGTATATTTCAATAATTTGGGTATTTTTTAACCTTTTTCTATTATTTCTTCGTGTGTTCGGGAAGTTTTAAGGGTAGTTGTTCTTATTTCCTTTCTTGAAATGGGTCGCAAGAGGACTCATTATTGAGGAGACGTTTTGGGATGATTCTAGAAGGTCGATATTAGTGCCTGGGCTAGGATTATTATTTATCCCATCAAGCTGAAACTATATAAACAAAAATTTAGGAATTTTATGACGTTTTGCGAAAAAGCTACAGTCGGCAGTACGGTTGTAAAAAAAATGGTTTTTGAAATTTAAAATTTTTTTAAATTATAAAAAAAAAATTCGAAATTGCTGCAACAAAAACAATTAGTTTTTATTTTTTCAAAAATAATTGCAAGTTTTTATTTTAATCAATTACCATAAATAGTGTTGTAGGTGGGTTGTTTAAATCTCTTAAATATCTAATAAGCTTAAAATTATATGATCTTATGCTCAAACTTTGGAATAGCTGAAAACAAATTTAGTTAATGACTTAGAGCTATAAATCTTAAAAATTAAAGCCAACAAGCAATATGGAACATACGATAACGTCGAGTGTTGGGCTAGCCCATCCAAACATTTTTTTTTTTGACCAAAAGCTGATACAAAAAAAAAACAGCAAACTTAACTGAAAACGTGTGGAGTTGTGATGTTCAAAGGGAAACTAGAGACTAGAACAACGCTTGAGTGTGTGTGTGAGTGAGTGTGTGGATGAGTGATCGAGAGATCTTGGTGTATCTATATATAAGGTCACTGGTAAGACCCAAAAGAGGCGCGTCAGTTTTTCATTAACAAAAAACACCCGCAGCGAGTGCCGTGCTGTGCTCGGCCAGCGTCGACGTAGTCTGATATGCTGCTGCATTGGCATCCATTTGTATGTTCCAAACATTGTCCACACCCGTATTGCTATAATAGTAGTCCGCACTTGAAGCTGCTGCACTTGGTTGCTGCGTTTGTTGTGCTGCATAGGATGAAAAGCTTTGTGGTGACTGCTGTTGATAAGCATTGCTCTCATCATACAGCAGCTCCACGCTGCTGGGCGTTCCATTAATAGTGGACTCGAATACGCTAAAAATTTCCGAAGTTTGCGTATAGAAACTATCGCTAGCTGCATGGGCCGTAACATTGTTGTTGTTGACACTGCCCTCTAGTCCAGCAGGCACATAACTATTTACATAACTATAGTCATCGGTATTATAGCCGGAGCTGCTGGTCAAGCTGGAGGTATCATCGCAGTTCTCATAGAGCAGCTTTTCCTGTGGCAAAGCATTGTTGCAGACATAAGTGCTGCTCTGCTGTAGTGCTGTGGTCTCATAGAGCGTGGAGTTGGCGTAGTTGTTGCTGGGCTGCTGCTGTTGTGCCTCAGTTGTGGTATAGTAGCTAGCTGTGGAACTGTTGGAGGATACGGGCGAGAATAACATTTCATAGTTGTACATGCTATTGTCATAGTTGGCCGGCAATTGCTCCGGCGCATAGTAGAGCTCATTACTCCATTGCTGGCTGGACTGCGCTTGATAGTTAGTGGCTGTGAAAGCTGCATTATAGACACTGGACAGCTCCGTGTTGTTGTTGGGCAGCTCCATTGCTGCTGCAGCACTGTTTGTGGGCTGCCGCTTACGCTTGGCGGCGCTTAAAGCCGTCTCCGTCTTGGCCTGCCGCTTGCTGCCACGCAGACTGCACAGTTTGTCACTAAGCGCAGCATCGCGTGCCAGCATGACAGCCAGACTGCGTACACGTCTGCCGCCGGCTAGCAGACGACGTGCCTCCGTAGAGCCCTTGGCCTCGGGACGCGCATGATCGTGCGTGCCCTTGGCTTGAAAGTATATAGCATTGCCGGCGCGTCGCCAGAAATGTGTGACAGGATAGCCGCAATGACCGCGACAGGCTTGTATCTCCAGACGTCCATTGCAGTTTCTGTATGACGTAGAAAATACAAACTTGTAAGCAAATCTGCCTGTATTTTGGTCTAGCAAAACTTACCTATTGGGACACTGTTTGCCCTGTTGTTTGCGTCGCGCCTTATCGCATATGGCCGGACGCAGATGCACGCTGGCTCCATTGGGCAGCTTACACTTGGCACTGCAGAGCAGCACACCCAGGCAGCTTTTCTTGAGTATGTTCACATTATGATTGTTGGTATTACGCATGGCCCAGCCACTTGCATGCTTTTTGGCATCCTCATTTTGTGCCGCATAGATGAGACGACAATGTCCATTGGACCAGTCATTAAACTCATCAAATTCATTGACCACCGGCACCACTGTATCATTAATATCCCAATCAATTTGTATGCGTGATTTGGTTGCTGGTGGACTTAATGCTGCTCCACAGGGCACGGAGACGGCCGCCGCACTTAAGGTGTTGCAGTTAATGACCATCGTTTAACAGTTTATTTCTTGTTTCCAAACTCGCGCACGCACCACGTTCAAAGTCAAAAACTGGTCTGAGACTCACGCAACGGAACACACTGCTTGCGTTTTCAACACGACTTAAAAATTCTTGTTTTCTTTTTTTTCTTTCGTACAAACCACCCGACAACACGTCCGTTCGCAACGACTGCGCAATGCTGAATGTTTGGCACTGCGACGCGCAGCAGCCAAGTTCCTTTTGACCGAAGCGTCAGCGACAGAGAGAGCGACTTCGGGGTTGTTTCGCTGCTCGGCGCCCATTGGCTGCACGCTGCCTTCCAGTTTATCCGTTTATCCGTCGTTTGCTTGTGTGTGTGAGGCACAGCATAATTATTGTTGTATTTCCAGTCGGCTGCGCTTGTTTGATTGGATAGGGGGCAGCTGCTGTCTGCCTCGTTGTGGCAGCACTTTGGCGCTACGTTCCAGACTTGTGGCATATAAGCACACCTGCGCTTTGGATATATGTGCATATGTAGTAGATATATAAACAGTATTATATATGAAGGAGCACGAGTCAAAGCTGGGCCAGGGTTTATGGCGGATGGGGTACTAAGCTAATTAAGTTTTGAAAAAATTGTACAGCAATTGCTGCCACATGCCACCTGGCAGTTGGTAATGTGGTTCAGCTGTTAGTTGGGTGGCTTAGATTGTGGCTAGTTCAGGAGTAAATTAACATAGCAGTATACATATGTGTATTTAAGTATTTGTGCAAATGTGTGATGCACAAAGTGGGGCTTCCCATCAGGGGCTCTAACGAGAAAAAAAAAACGCATGTGATATAGCTGTAATTGGCTTACATGAAAAAATTTGTAAAGTAAAAATTTGGTAAGTTCCGAAAGTGCATTGTGGTACTGTAGACTTTAAAACTGTTTTTGGAAAGGCCTGTTTTTCAAAATTCCTGGAATTCCGTTATAAAGACAGGAAATAAGTAAGGCTGCAAATTATGGGGCAATGCTAGTAATAGCAATAAAAAATTGATTCAAACGGCACAGTTTGAAGTTAGTTTTCGTAGCAATCACGTGTGCGCTATGATATATTATAAATGGAACGGGCACATTCACACTGAGCCTGAGGCATATTTTTAACATCTTAAAGATCTTCCAAAGATCAGTGTATGCGATTGGTTACCAGGTCTGGAGACAACCGCCGGTGTAAAAGGAAAGTCCATAACTATCGCATATCCATACACAAGTGCCAAAAACCTCACCTTTTTCAAATGCAAAAACATCAGCAACGAATGGGTCTCAGCGATGACATGATCCAGGATCGGAATGCCCGCAGACGAATGCTGAGATCACATACCCACACCTCAGGAGGAGCATAAGCGAGTCCGAAAAAGGGTTAAGAAGGGTTTGGGAGAAGAAAGAACGGGCCATTCACAAAGACCTGAACGAACTCTGCGTAGAAAGCGTACCTGAGCACCAAATACAGGAGTAGATAATTGGTTCGTTATATAAAAAAATTCGTTGTACTGAAACTCGATATACAGAAATTCTTCATACTGAAATTTGTTACAAGGAAATCATGCTAGTAAATAACTTGGGGTAAATTTTCCAAACTTTCCCTAAATATCGAACTTTTGAACCTTACCTACAGTGCAATATTTTTTCCTTAATAATATATGCGTGAGCAGTGGCGGATCCGAAGGGGGATCCCTGGTTCCGGACACCACCCAAACACTTCGAAGTGCGTGAGTATCCCCAAGTATTTGTCAATTACATTGAAATCCATGAAGCATGTCAGCTAGTCCATTGCATCCATAAAGCCAAAGTATTTAAAAACCACGCAAATAAGGAAATTTTTCCATACTTCCACGAATAAAGGCCTTTTTTTAACTATTGAAATGGATATCCAAGTAGACTTGGCAACAAAAGATCTTAGGGTGCGTACAATTTAGATTTTCTCTTAATTTTAATACATTATAGATAATTATCTCTCTCTCTCAATTCCTGTTATCCCCAGTGGGACATAGGGCCTCTTATTATATTATAATTATAAAACACATAAATTATAAAGTTAGATGCTTTTCTTAATTTTCGAAACTATTTTGGTAGATTTATGCCCACTATAAGAATTATTTTGATGAATCTTAGAGCCTATCAAAACTGATAAAGGAAAAAATTTGTTTAAGTTCATTGTTATCGAACAGTTTAAGGTTTTCTCATCAGAAGAGTAATGTGCTGTCTATCTTTTTATATAGCAAGTAAAATATCTTTTAAACTGTCTACTTTTTAATCGTTTTTTTTTTTTTGTATATGGATTCAAAAAAAAATTGCCCCAAAAATTATAAATTTGATTGTCATAGACAATAAGCGTAAAACAAATTATGCAGAAATTTTACGGTATACTTTCACATATCTTAATTTATCCTTCATTATAGATCATCTGGAAAGTCACGGCCATTTTATCGTAAAGTTATTCACTTTCTTAAAAATATCCAATCGTATAGAAGAGGCGAAAACCGTAAATATATGAAACACTTAAAACAACTCGTCCAAACTTAATACAAGTTTTAAGGCATATAATTTTAAACCAAGCGTGAAGGTCTTTGTCCTGTCTTAGAAATAAAAAAGTGCTAAGTTACAATCCAGAAGCCCATGCACAATGCGCAATTATTTCTTTCAATAAGGTGCAGTGTAGTAGAGACGCTGTGTATAGAATAGGGTGGGCCATCTGTTGGTTTGTTTGTTAATTGAATTTTATTTGTATATTTTTCAACAAAATTGGGCTTTCATTATACCAAATGCATTTTTGAAAGTACTCATTTATGTATGTAAAATAATATCGCCCAAATGTCCGCCGTTGCTGGCACTACAAGCCCGTGTGCGAACATCGTAATTTTCGATGACTTTTCTTTTAGAACGAATAAGTGATGCTGATAATGGTCCATGGGCTTTAGTTGTTGCGTCATTTGAGTCTTGTAAGCGTGTATTCATATGCAAAATTCGACGCAAAGTGTTTCTAGCAATGTGTAATTCACGCTGACTCGTCGACACTGGCCTCAATTATGTTGAATTGAAGGGTATGTTCCGAACTATAAGTGTTTAACAACCAAACCAACAGATGGCCCACCCTATACAATCGGCATGTTCTGACTTTAAAGAGCCCAATTGGTTTGGTTTCGGCACATCTATTTAAAGAAAATTTAAAAAATAACCTCCAGTCCAGCTTATAAATGCCAATTTGAAGCTCTAATCCCAGATGACCTAATACGTAGTTTAATTATATCCTACTGATACATACGTCTTAAGAAAAGATTTGTTAGACCTTACCTACACAAGTAACAAAAGAACCTAACGGCATTTCTTCTCACGATCTCCGTACCGATAAACTATAAACGTTTGCGAAAAAAAACGACGTTATCATAAAGAAAATCAGTTTAAAACTTTACTCAAGATCATAAAAAACAATTTAGCACGTAAAAAATAATATAAAAGAATTGAGTAAGAAAAAAAAGCAACCCTTGAAACTACCAAAACCCAAGTCATACCATAACTCATGCATATGAAGTTAGCAAACAAATTCCTTTCATTCGGGACGATCTTCAGTCACAGATAAAGCAAACAAACATAATCATTAACACTGACGTAGCAGCAGTTTAGGGTTAAGACAGAAAACCCCATAATTTTCACACTTCTAAGGCAAGATGGAAACCATGCAATTATGACACGACACACAAACACAACTGAATGAGCAACCCGTGGTGCCTTTCTTAACCAAGAAAAGAGCGAGAAAAAGATTGGGCGCATAGCACGCGATAGCGAGGATCCGGTAGGCAAGAACTTGAAAGGATTATGAGCAAAGGGTGCGCCTGAAGGGGCGTTGACTCGAAAGGAAGTCATGACTGTGCATATAATGAGTGAGAGCAGCAACGATGAAAACAAAAACTACCTGGCATCCATTCCAGAATGCAACTGCGAAAGTAGGAGTGCCAACTTAATTATGCCAAAAATTAACTGTTCGATTTCAATTACGTCAGAGTCTGCTGGTCAAATTTATTTGACATTTTCCCCCAGGGTGTCAGTCGGGGAAACTCTTTTAGTGTCTATTAAATTTTAACCAAAAATTACGCATAAATGTCATCGTAAATTTGATGTTTTGGCACAACGACGGTTTTTCGAGTTGTGACAGCGGCAGTGTCGTGGGAAGTAACGCCCTTTCAATTGGTTCTGCGTCTGGTTTTAAAGGGATTTGTAACGGATTGTAATGTGTCCTTGGTTTTGTTTTGGGAAACTGTGCAAACACACAGAGTGGTGGCACTCCATGGGCTCAAATTGTGAGGGTTATAGTCAATGAAGTGGTTTTATACTACGATTCCTATGTTAGCTTAGTCCTTTTCAGTGCTGCATAAAATATGTGTAACCTTGGAGCATTGTGCAATCCATTTACTACATACATATATTACATTTTAATCAAAGTGATTAATTTAATAATGTTACATTAATTTGCAAAACTGAGTAGTACTTTACAGAAAAACTATCCACAGTCCGTTTATCCACGCGGAAAAAAAATCCATCCCATTAGTTTTCTGACAGACCCTGTATTTCGACATATAGTTAAAAAAAAGGAATTCAAGCTTTCTTTTCGAAAAATTTCGATGTTAATTGAGAAATCCAATTTCACATTTTACCCCGAGCTGCGAAAATCTGGTTTTAGCATTACTTTAATTTTTTAATCCTACGAACGGATGAGTTGGATTGCGTGTCACAGCCCAAAACTTCTTAATAGACTTAGTAGGCTTTATAAATGATAGAAAAACTTAAATTGGAAATTCAAATGGAAACGGTTTATATCACTAAGGGAACTTGCAAAGAACACGATAAGATCAGGAAGGTCACAAACAAAGTGATTCATAGAAAAATCTCAAATATGCATTGGTATTTATCTATCCTCACTCTTAAAAACCTTAAAATGAAAAATGAGTTTTTTTTACTTTTTTATTTAAATTAAAAAATAACTATTTTTTAATAAAAATTTATATGTAACTATTATTTCAAAATTAATATTTTCGCTAAAACTATTTTTGTTAAAATAAAAATTAATATTTAAGTATTATTTCATAATTTTTATTTTTATGTAAAACCGTATCTTTATTTGTGCGCCATATAAAATATAATAAATATATAAATAATATAATAAAAATCATGAAATAATTATTTTTTAATCTTTTCATTTAAATTGATACCTATTATTTTTCTTACAAAAAAAATTTGTATTTGACTATTATTACGTAATTTTTATATTTAGGCCAAAAAATTTATAAGAAAAATAACTTAATCTTTTTGCTACAATTATTTGTGTTACAATATAAATTAATATTTAACTATTATTTATCTTTATCTATTCGGACGCCAAATAAAATATATAAGTAATAATAAATATAAAAATAATATAATAATATAAAAAAAAATTAAGAAATAATTATTTTTGAATCTTTTCATTAAAATTGATGTCCTATTTTTTTTACAATAAAAATTAGCATTTAAAATTATTTTATAATTTTTATTTTTAAGCCAAAATATGTATAAAGTAAAAACTTCAAATTTTAAAAAAATGTTAAAAAAATAATATTTAACTATTATTTTATTATTTTTATAAACAAACTTATCTTGATCTATTTGGAAACCATTTAAAATATAATAAATATAAAAATAATATAGGTATTAATATAAAAAAAAAAACTAGAAATAATTATTTTTTAATCCTTTCATTAAAATTGACAACTTCTATCTTTTTACAAAAAAAAAAATTAATATTGAACTATTATTTCATAATTTATATTTTTAGGCCAAAAAAAAAGAGTAAAAACTTATATTTATCGATCTCGGTACCATATTGATCAGGGATCGTAACTTTTAGTTTTTAAAATGAAAATCAGGAAATAATTGTTATTTCTTAAAATTTGAAAAATCTAGCTTATGTTTTTACAACAAAAAATAATATTTGACTATTGTTTTCATAATTTTAATTTTTAGGTCAAAAAATAAGAGTTAAATATTATTTAAATTTTTAAACTTATTTATCAGAAAACCTAGTTCGTACAATTTTTATAATAAATATTTTTTTGAAATAATGTAAATATATTCATTAAAATTAAGATGAATTTTTTATAATAAAAATTACTTACTATTAGACTATTATTTTATACTTTTAAATTTTAGATAAAAAATTAAGAGTTGGAACTAGATTTTTTTGATATAAATCTATCCTTTTTTCGGATAGTCACCTGAAAAATATACCTATATATTCTTGTATTTATTATATTTATTGTATGTTATTGTATTTTTTATTTTTATTTGTATTTTCATCTTCTTATTTGCTATCTTCTCCAGGGCACGTAACATTCTAAATGTAAAAGTTTTTTTTTGAAGTATTGCCAACTTAACTAATTTCGCCAAGCTGGCCTCATTTAAAGTCCCACACCCTAATCCATAGCCCAAAACAATGCCACGCGCTTATAGCGCACACAAATCTATACATAACTACGATATACTTATGGATAACATAGACGACGACGACGACGATGGCGACGACGCTAAGTCTGCTCATTGACTGACGCACGATTACCAAATGCGGGTACCAGAATATGCCACGATAGAGCCCTTGAAATTTTAGATTGTGGGAGAAATTTTAATACACATAAATGTAATCCAATGCCATAATTTTTCTTTTATACAACAAACACTCTGGACAAGTAACAAGTTATGTAAAAAAAAAAATAATGAAAAACTGAAATTCCGCCAAAAAAATTAAACAAAGAAATTTGCGTGGGAAATTATGAAAATATTTTGCTGCTGCTACAGTTAAACAATTAAGGAGTGTGAAAGTGTCCTGGTCTAAGCTCATTAGCTGGACCAACAACACCTGAGCACTGCCAAACATTTTGTTTGTTACCTTTGTTTTGGCGGATTACAGAGCTGAGCTACTTAACAAAACGTTCCAACTTGTTCGAACACTTGTCCCAGCGCTCTTAACCAGATGGAATTGAATGCTTGTATTTATGTTCAGCCTTAACAATTCAATTTTCCTGTAAGGCAGACGGGAAAAATGTGAAATAAAAATTTTTACTGGTTTTTGGCTTGTCAGCTATCGTGAGCAAACGATCAGCCGCACCGCAGGATACACGCGGCGCTCTATTGCCGGACTCACGCAGAGTGTGAAAGGTATTATCGGTTTGACTCGATCTCTTTGTATGACTGGTATGGTAGACCTTGTAGTACTATATAGTTGTTGCCGTTTATGTTTTGTATTTCATTTATCAGTTTTGTGGAAATGCCAGTTGAACAATGAAAAATTATGAAACTTGGTTTAAATCATTTACCACACAGCTATGATACTTACTAAGTTTGTCAGCAATCAGTCGGTCAGTTGGATCGCTTTGGGAGGGTTGTTTTAACTCAGCTCATTGGCTTATCTAAGCAAATAGATCTTTTGGGATTTTCCATGTTTTTCATTTGGTTGCCAAATGAATGATTTCCGTCTATGCGGTTTTAATTAGGCGCATTTACTTGCAATGGAAATGGAATGGAAAGAGATGACTATAGATTTAATAGCGGAAAGTGCAGTTAATTAACTGCGAATTGTTATCGAGTTGGATAGATTTTGAATGTTCGATAAGAAAAAATGAAAGTGCTTTCATAATGCTTCAATAGTTCGTTAGCCGGATGATGGAATAAAAAGTGTAATAGTTGAGAAAATTTAGGGTAGCTATAGCAATATTAAGTTGACAGAAATCTTTTTGAAAAAAATTTCAAGCCAAACGGATATCCAGATATCTCTTTCAATGTTGCAAAAGTAGGTAGATTATTTGATCGTCGGTTTTTTTAAGATTCAGTTTAATTAATAATCAAAAAGAGTCTAAAGATTTCTGTACTTTCTTCAAAATTAAAATCATGTAGTACACTGATTAATCAAATCTAATAATTAATTATTTTATGCAAAAGATAGTTCCTTAAACGTTTCTGTGCAAACTGAATTCAGGAAAAATATATTATTATTTTCAATTAAAGATAATCTTTGATGTCATCAGTAATAATAAAATATTTCAGACAGATAATTAAGTTTGCATAAGATTGTATTTTAAATGTATTTTTGTAAAGAGAGTAAATTGCTACGAAACTGAGTTTTTTAAAAAAAAATAGACTTAATATCGATAAAGAAAGAATTGCAGTGGTTGTTTATATAGGGTTATCCATTAAAGGGAAAAGAAAGCAAGCGTTTGGATCCCTCCAGTCCATATGGACTGCTTTTGGCGAAATTACAAATTTTACACTCGAACATAATGTCGATTATTTTATATAGATGCGAAACATGGAATGCTAACCCTCGCCTCTTACAACCACTCCAAGCCTTCATCAAGCGATGTCTTTGCGAAATACTCAGCATCTTCTTGCCACAAACAATAACAAATGACGAGCTTCGAGCGCGAACCAAATACATTCCAGTATATGATGCAATCAAAAAACGCAAATGGGCATGGATAGGCCACACACTGAGAAAGCCTGAGTCGGACCTAACTCGAACTACAATCGCGTGGAATCCCCAAGGACAAAGAAGACGCAGAGGCAGGCCAGCTCACACATGGCGCAGACAAGTTGACCTGGAATTGGAAGGTCTAGGCACTGGCACCAAACTAAACAAATGTCTGGTGATCGCCAACAGTGGAGGAGATTTGTTACGGCCCTCTAGTCCTTGTAGGACTTATAGCAACTTATATATATTACAGCACAAGAAGAGTACATACATATGTGTTTTCTTATTATCATCACAATGCACTGTTGTCTCACAATTAAAATCGTAAACTCTGGCCAGCACAGAATATACATATATCGATAAATCGATGTTTCGATGTTTATGCTCTCAAAATGACTTGAGACTTAATTTTCGAAAGAAATTATCCTTTTTGCAGCATTGGATTATATATTTTATACACAAATAGAGTATTTTTAGCATTTTGTTTAAAGCATATGTGTTTATAAAATTAGTAAAGATTGTAATTTGTCTCCAATTTCTTAGTTTTTTTTGTTGATTTTATATTCTCATTAATCTTTTATGAAATATTTATTCGAAAATAAACTCAGTTTTTCATCCACCTTCAATCTAAATATAGAGCAATTCGATGTGCTGACTTTCAGGGCTGCTGCAAGGTAGCAGGGATAGACAGGAAAATGTTTGCCAAGAAATTTGAATGCACTTCTTAAATTTTTTTTTTTACTTTATGCCAAAATTTCGGCTTTGCCGAACACTGTGCAATGGAGTCATATAATGAAGACTACATTAAAATTATTCAAGGTGCTAAAAAAATTGTGAAAAAATTATCAAAACGATTTAAGATTTTTGATACAAATCACCTGCAGCGCTCCAGCTAGCTTCACTTTGAATGGGACGGTCACTAAGCAAAATAAACGCATCTGAGCAAACGAGAATACTTGTTGACATCAAGAGAAGCCGATGCATCCTTAATAATTGACCATGTGGTGTACATTATGGCCGAAAGGCATCATCGCACCTTAATTTTTTAAAATAAGCCTGGTGACACCAGTACCATAAATTACGATCGATAGCATTCAATGTTCACTGAATTTTTTTTCCCCACAATCGGATGAAATTACCTTGGATGATGTTTATTTCCAACAAGACGGTGTAAATGCTTGCCACACTTGGCGTGTCAATGCGGATGAACTAGAGACGTTTCTTGAAAATCGCTTAATATCGCATCGTGGTATTGTCAATTGGACGAACAGATCATGCGATTTGCCGCTATAAGACTTATTTTTGTGAAATTTTTTAAAAAGCAAAGTCTTCATGGATATCCCAGCTACCATCCAAGAATTAAAACAAAGAATCACAGATAAGATACGTGCCATTGAAACGTCACTATTGGGAAGTATCATCGAGAATTTGGTCTGTCGGGTCGACGTACGTAAAAGCAGCCGTGGCGATTATTCATCGGATATCATTTTCTCACACAAATGTTATTGATGAATATTCAAAATAAAGTAGCCAAACTTTTCTTCTTTTAATTTGTTTTCTTCGATTTAATCGACCACCCTATACTTAAAATTAAATTGTATTATACTAAAATCTGTCCAACGGAGCGACAGAGCCCCTTTTACCGACCATATTTTGCGCCTTTGCCATTGTTCTTCTCAAATATTCTTATCCTACATAATCCGATATAATTTAAAATAAAACATTTCATATGCTTTTCTTTTAACCGAACCTGCTTAATATTTATGTTTACTATAAAGAAGACGAGGGTGTTAATTTCTTCTAAAAAATACAAACTTTGTTAACTTCAAAGAACGAATAATTTAAGCAAACTTCAAACACGAGTACTTAGCGTGAAATAAAACAGAAATACTAAACATAATTACGAGGCAGCCAGGGACGGATTTGGATAGACTCTCAAAAAATTCGGAGTTACTATAAATTTTTTAATATGTTAGTCAAAAATCATGCTGAGTCAAATTTGGTCCGCCAGAATTTTCTTCTAGATCAATAGCTTTAGGAAGCCATTACAGTAAATATACAAATAAATAAATCGAAATGTTTGTAAAGCATGTACCTAAACGCTAGAGAAGATGTCGCAGAGCCCACAAAGTTACCTAAAGTATGATCAGGCTGACTTGAAAAGCTGATACAGACATGGCTATCTACTATTTGTTCGTATTATCGCCTGGATCTCACGGATGATGAGAGCTAGAGCATTCAAACTTTCGAACTAGATCTTTTATTATGGTTTGCAAAAAACCGGTCGAACTGTTCACAAAAATTAGCTTTTTCCAAGAAAATTTTTAGAAAAAATATACCAAGTGCCATTTATAGTAAATTTCACACCATAAAAAATGCATTTAGCACACTTGCCCAAAAAATGACAAAGCAATTCGCGCTACGCAATAAAATCTAATTAGTAAACTTCATATACAATCTAATCGCAAAGAACTGAAAAATTTCAGGTACTCGTAGCCGAAAATAAAAAAAACATTGCAATTCGACATGGTGACGACACTTGAGCACAACAAAGATGCACAGACAAAGGACACACGCTCCTGGCTGCTGGTCGCAGGCCAACAACCCCCTACTGAACATACCGCCGCTGCTTAATCAAGCGCAAAAGCAAAAAGTTAGCAACAACAATGAAGAGTTTAAAAATGAAATAAAAAATTTTGCAATTTTTAAAAATCAAATGCACATAAAGTGGCAAGTTCCCGGAGTCTGGTCGTGCGCCGTGTGTCGAATGTTGTCAATATTTCCGGTGTGTCTAATGACAAACGCATGTTTACATGAGTGCGAACACATCCGGAAGGGGGTTTTTGGCAAAAAGATCTATGGATGGGTTGGGCGCTGATTGCGGAGGTTGTGCGGCGGCCATTATACGGTGATTTTAAAGCAAAGGATTTGCCAACTGCCAGTTGACGTTGGCAATTAAATGGATTTACTCAAGCGTTTTGGCTCTATTCAGTTTTTGATAAGGCAATTTATAAATGATGGGCGCATTAGGGCTAGGCCTAGTAAGCGGCGAGGTAAATGAGTCTGAAATATGATAAATGTATTGTGGGCTTTAAAACTTTAAATATTTCTTTTTTTTGTTATGTTTGATTAAAGTGCTCAAAGCAATGAGTACCTTAGGTTCAAAGAACGGAGTGAGAGGATCTTTAAAGCTGATTTTAAACCAAAATATCAAATAATACACCTGCATGATAAATGGAATAAAATAATTTTCTAGAGCTGGTTTATTTTGAAAATTTGTTGTATTCAATTCAAGTATTTAAGAATATTTCCATAATTTATTAAACGTTTCGGCCTTTTTTTTAACTATACCCAATGCAATTTATGTTTCCTGAAAGAGATTTTAAATCGTCAAAAATGCGGTGGAAACATTATGAATGGTAAAAAGTTACAAATCATACAGAATAAGGTACTCTGCCATATTTCTGGATTTGCTTTTCCCTTACGCCGCCGGTGAAATCCGCACCAACAGCAGTTTCGCCCAAGTTGAACCTAGTTGGCAGCACTATATATATGTACTCTAGGTAAAAATATTGTCAATGCACTCTCTCTATAGCTAAAGTTTATTCAACTGCATTTTGAATGTCAATTAACTTAAATTGCTAGTTTTGACTTCCAAAGCAACCAAAAACTATTAACAGCCAGACGAAACACGCATGATTCACATCCATAGATCAATTAAGGGCCAGTTGGGTAGACATATATAAAAGTTCATACACAAAACATATCCATAACAATAATGGAGTGCATTAACCTCAGCTCAAACTATTTGATTTGCATGCATTTGTGGTACTATATACATATATGTGTATCTTATAGATACATTCAAGCTTAGGCTCCGACTTCCGCCTTAAATTGTTGCCACTGCAATACAAAACTTCGCCTCACTCAATTTAATTTAATAAAATTTGGTTCTTGTTTTTGTTTGTAGGGGAGTTCATCTCTATAACGCGCACACTTTTAACTATTTTTGGGGTGCTTTTGTATAATTATTAATAATATGTATTTCTCTTTATGTTATATATACGAGTATATGAGTGTGCACATAAAACTCAGTCATAAACAAAATGGCTGCAATTGAGAGACGAGACGAGAGGAGACGCAGTTGCAGTTGCAAAGTTATGTATTCAGATCGAGCATATAACTTCAATTAATCTCAATTAAGTGGCAAAAATTCATGTTGATGGAGAGTTTTGTTTTAGGGTTCAAAGCGTGAGCATAGCCCTTTTTTTTCTAGATACCAATACTTTATTTTTGAGGGTTAGACCTTGGGCACATCAATTTTTATAACTTGTTAGAAGTTGAAGTTGTAATTTTGAGCGCTAAAATATGCAAGATAATGAAAGGAAATAGGGTTCAGCAAGAATTGGAAATAAAATATTTCAGTAGACAATCTATGAAAGTTAATAGCCATTAAAGGATAAATAGCTACTTCGATGTCTTCTTTAATTTTAGCATTAGTTACTCTGCCAAATTTCTGGATGCGCATGGCACATCAATAATTTTTGTAATTTGTGACGTCACAATGTCAATACCGTAGAGGAACAGATCTCCTTTTTCTCAGCAGATACAGTAATAGGTTGATAGCATAACCGCTGCGCAAAGAGACTTGTGGAAACGAAGAAGACTAAAGAGGAGATGCTTCTGGTTGAACTGCTGCCAACCTCACCTGAGAGAGAGAAAGAGGTTACCAACTTCCACAAACGAATGTATGTAAATCTTTTGTGGGATTAATCAAATGAAATTCAGTGGGCGTCGTTTTATATAGAGGGTCAATATTATTAAATTTATTAGGCTCACATATTTTTTTAAAGAAAAATTAGCTGTCCCAAGCCGAAATTTAACATATCTACACAAAGTTGAATTTTATTACAATTTGTAAAATATTTTTGCACAGTATAAAAAATATATGGATATAAAAATATATCAAAATACTTCTTTTAAAAATCCAATTATTATCTTACAACCCAAACAACAAGTATGAACAAATATTTGTTTTGAAAAAATGGGGACATTTTCTAAAGAACACATAAAATGCAAAAAACATTTGTGTTGTCTTCGGAAAAAAGGAAAGCGCTTAGGGCCCAACGATAGTCACCAACGGCCTTTTCTCGCGACGGCCCTACGTCGGTTCTACGCTAAATCCTTCAAATGGCTGAAAGACCATTAAAATTTTTTCAAAATTGCGGTATACCTATTTCGAGTCCCTTTTTTAAATCGCCTACGATGCATGATGCTGATGATCTAATGCTACGCAACTAAATGGAACAATAGTCAGTGAAGGATTAAGTCATATGTTGGCCTCTAGCCAAAGTTTTTCTGGAGCACTTCGAATTTTAAAAGTTTTATTATAATAATTTTTCTTTGCAAAATTTAATGGCACATGCTGAATATCAATTTTTTATTATTTATTTGTTTGTTTTTTTCTATTTTCCAAAAAATTATTTACTTTGCAATTAAGCGCTTAACAATTCTTGAGCAGCTTTAATTTCGAAAATTTTGTTTATTGAATTGCATTTGTAACCTTGAATCACCTATAAATTTTCAAAGCAATCAATACATTTTGAAATATTATTGAAAATTAGCTTAAAAGATTTTTCCGCAGGCGTTATTTTTACAGGCACATCATTTTCTCATGAAGCTTAGGCTCGATATCATCGGTTAGATATTTCAGGACTTACAAAAACTTTTTCGACCTATGTCCGTATCAGACATTGTCAGGTCTACCTCTCTTTATAGTTTATGCGCATTGGCATAGTATGTGATACAGTGGCGCATCCACGGGGGATTTTTGGGTTCGGACCCCCACCAAAGTTGGAAAAATGGGTTGAAAGTCTTATGCGAGCTCTAAAATGTATATGTACACTTCAAAGTGAAGAACCCCCAAGACCAAATCTTAGATCCGCACCTGATGTGATCACTGATCAGTTTCCAATTTACTTTAAGATTTCAAAAAAATCTGGTCACACTGTCAAGCTTTGCATACAGAAAAAAACCCAAAGTGTACAGAACTTAACAAATTAATTTATTTTTCTTATAAGTACTATGTAGACTCCCTCGACAATGCAGCTTTGCTTGACGAAGTGTGGCCCCTAAAAAAACGGGGCCCGTGGTTGCCTCCATGGTTAATCCGGCCCTGACTTCAGTACATTTTGTACCTTCAACTAACGAAGCTTTAAAGAAATTAAGTAATTTATTTATTATTGCGATCTTCAAAATCTTCAATTTTTGTCAAAAATGTTAGATTTTTGAGCCACAAATTTTTAAAATATTTTCCGTTTTAAAATCGGTATGATATAATGATATAATTAAAGATTTGTCTGTGTCTTTTAAATAAAACGTGTTGTTTTTCTTAAGACTTGAAATAAAAACAGTAACTTTTTTACGCTTATTTTTTGGAGATATGATAACTTAACTTATTTAGAAAAAAGCTACTAAGTCAATAAAAGGTTTTTTTTTACTTGAGCTCTAACATCTAACACATAGGTTTACCTATATAACTCTTTCCCAATAGTCTTTATCGATTGGATATTTTGTTGTTGATTCTTTGGAAGAACTGAAAAAAGTATTTACTAGGTACAATTATTGGAATATCGACAAACCTGTAATCAACATACTTTAACCGACAAGCAATCTGCTGGCATGAAAGATATATATCTTTTAACGTAACTTTCGTCCCTAATTAGTCTCAAAATTTATTTAATGTTCTCGTAAACTTTTGAAAAGTTTTTCGTCGATAAATTTCTAAATACTATACTATAGTTAACCAAATAATCTAAACCATACTTAGCTTCGATTGGCCTGGAAGCCCATATTATTATTATGTAGAACAGCGTACCTCTCTTGATCTCTGCATGCTTTAAGCTGCACCATGTCATGATCAAAAGACACCCCAAACTGCGGTTTCATCAAGACTGTCGGACCAAACATATTTTCACACATCAACGAGTAGCAACATTTTAATAAAAAAAATTAAAGCAAATTTTTTGTACTCCCAACCTTTGCACAAAATTGCGACAATCTGCTGCTGTGCGTCGAGAACCTGGAACAATATTTCAGGCACTTGAGTGCGCATGGACCGCAGCCGCAAGCTCTGGCAACCACCCGGCCGAGATCTCTCAAAACGTTGGCGGCTCTGCCACTACAGTTTGTTGCAAATATATGAGTGGCCTCTTGACAGATCTCGTCTTTGCTGTTGTTGCAAGCTCAAACTGTGCCACTTGAGTGTTTTGTGTTGCATTGTGTTTGTGGCAGAGACGCGACATGCTGAAGCTTCCTGTGGCTTGATGACGAACTCGCTCGCAGCAGACATATCAAAAAATTCTCACGCATCGTTTGCAGATGTTGTTCAAAATTTTTACAAGAGTGGGAGATCTTGTGGTAAAGTAACGCATACACAGCTAATTGTTTGGACTGACCTAGGTCTGGGTCAGCTAAGCCGCCAAAGCGATCGATTTCAGTTTTGTGCCAGATTTGCAAATTGCAGCTGCCAACAACAACAAACACTCGAAAACTCAAACCAAATCAGGCAAATTTGAAATATTTTAATAACTTTGTGCATATTTAAATGACATTAACAACAGTCGCAACTCTCAAGTGACCACCATGCCAAGACCCTAAGGCCTGCTTGCAACAAAGAACAGAGCACGCCTCTAAGCCAATGTGATCCAATACAATGCGCAACTGTCGACATGAAAAGCAGAGAAAATTCCGAGCAACAATTGCCGCACGATAAACCACTCGAGTAATCAATCAAAGCGATAGGCAGTCGAGCCAAGACTACATCTTGTAATGAATATTTAAAGATTCGAAATTATCGCATTGCTGCGTCTACGGCGCGGGGGGGCCAGCGGCATTTTGCATAAATGATAGCAAAACAATAGACCTATATCGTAATGCACTTAGGGGTGGGGTACTTTGCATACTTAGTGCAAGTAAAAGCGATAATTTGAACACAAAAGTGCCGAGGAGCACATTACGTCTAATCTCTATATGAAACATTTTCTTATTTTTTTTTTGTAATCAATACGAAAAAATTTTGTAGCGAGTAAAAAAGATCGAGACTTGTGAGCTGTTTCCTTTTGAAGATCTTGTTCAAGTGAGCAAGCGTACAAAATGTGAAACAAATAACAAAGGCAGGAAACTTGAGGCAGACTGCTTGAGGGGTTGAAAGGTTGCCAGGATGAATGCATTATGATATTGTAATGAGCGTGACGTCTTATTTGTGGCCAGACAAGGGCATAAGAGCAGCGTTCCTTTCAAGCTTCCTGCTTTTCGGGAGACTGCTAAGTGTTTCACACCATTGTGCACATTTTGTTATATAAATAGGGCTTAATTTCTACTTGTTGGTTGTGCTCCGAACTCAAGAGCTCTAATCAAAAGCTTGAGAGCAAAGATGCAGCTCACCACTTGGCTGCCTGAACTGAGCATAATTTGTGGTTTAAAATGGTATTTTATTATCAATTTTAGAATTATTTAAATTATTAGTTTTATTTTTCCGCTTATTTGCATATACAAATTTTCTTAAATAATTGTAATTTGAGAAGTTCTTTATATTAAGAAACGTAAAGTTTTCCAGCTCAAACTGTCCAGCTTTCCATTATATGGTAACATAATATGTTTACTATTCTCTCTGACTTATTTAAATACAGCATTTTATTTATTTCAAGTATTTTTTTGACATTTACCAACACACAAAATAAGTATCTTGCAGCGAATTTTTCAAGTTGCTAGAAAAATTTTCAGATTCAACTTTATGTAAGCTTTGTTTGGTTATGAGTAGTTCTATTCTGAGAAAGATAACCCTAAAGTGGGTTAGTGTTGCGAGTAAAAGACAACATGGGCGTAGTCAGAGAGGCACAGGGTTCTGCAAACCCTACACAGAGAACGTATGCTAAAATTAAATTCGAATGAGCTTGATTTAAGAATTTTCAATCTTGTTAAGAAGTACCTGCAATAAGAATAGTTTACTTAATATAAGAAAATAATCTTGATGTAAGCATAAACAATCTTGAAAGGAGTAATAAAATTCTTAAGATCCCATTTGCGCTCACGTGCGCTCCCTCTTTTTTTTCAAAAAATTCACGAAATCTGCCCTTCAACCCAAAAAGTTCGTTAAACTTTCTGAGTTCTGAATTTCTACGTGTTTCTGGCGTACGCGACTGAGAGCTAGAGAAAAAGAAAAAAATCCATAGATTTTGGTTTTCAACATAACATTATTTTCGATAAAGAATTAAAAATTTTAAAGTCAAAAATGATAACACTAAAGTAGTACACAGAATATAAGTTTGTATTTACTTAAAACTTGCTTGTTTCACACTCAAATTTTTCTTCTCTATTTTTATTAATAGTATATCTCCGAAAATAAATTTTTAAATCAGCATTAGCAATATCTACATTCAAAAGTAAGATGTTAATCTTATTTATTCTTATTTGCTCAAAACACGATTTATTTGACTATGGAATTTTTTAGAATATTTTGTTCTCCAGTTTTCTTAAATTAAGAAAAAATTACTCTCAATCTTAGCATTACGACGTAACATTCTTAAAACAAGTACGAAATGATCTATGGGAGCACTTACCCTTGAAATCATTTTAAACATTCTCAAATTAAGAATTTTTGATTATTCTCAATCGTTATTGGTGCTCTTTTGACGCCGAAAGTTCTTATGGTAAAGGCCCATACGCAGCATGCAAAAATTACACACGGAATGTGAAAACTTTATATAAAAAAAATCCCACTATTTGGGCGTGCGAAATTTTTGCATGCTGCGTATCGGCCTTAAGGTAAAAACGCCTGCTTTTGAGTCCGAAATTATTCTTAATTTAGCAACATTCCGTAGTTCTATTATCTTAAGGTTAACTTTACTTAATGTAAGCCTTGGTGGTTTATGAGAAGCTCTTAGAATACAACTTTTCATTAAGCATGTTATGAGTAAAATGAAACATGGACCCAGAGCACTGGCTAGCTTTCCCTTCATAATACATTTTCATAGATTAATTAATTTAAAGTTAAAAAGTTTTAAGTGATAAGTTATAAAGCTTTAGCTGTAAGTTCTATAAGGTGACCAGATATGAATGAAAATTTTGAAAAGCTTAGCTATGAGTTATTGATGGTGACCAAATGGCAATAAGAGTTTTTTGAATTGGGCATTGCCAGAGTTAATTCTGCTTAATTTGGTGATGCATTTAGGCCCACATCCTTATAAGATTTAACTATTTTTCTCTATTAAGACGCTGGTAATGTTGGTCGTAGATCAAAAATCAAAAATATAATTCAGTCAGTTCGGTGGCCGACAGTGCGATACCCTATAACCACTTTTCTCTCAAAAAAGGGAATTGAGTGAATTCAATGAGTGGTATTTTAGAAGGGTCGAGGGGATAGTGGCATTTTTTGAGAAAATATAAAAATTATATCCAAAAAAAAATTTAGGATAGTAAGCGTTTTCGAAGGATACATTTTATTGCATGGAGGAACAGGGAAATCTTTTTGAAAAGTGGCAACAAATAGGGGAGACTTGGGCAAAATGCGCAACTCATGAAATATTCAACCTTGGATTACCGTCACGACGATAATCGCAGGAGGCTTGAAATTTTTTCCATACATGATTTTGGTGGAGAGCTCTAAATGTCGGTAAGCCACATTTGTGGGCTACAACATAGTGCCTACTGAAAATCCCCTCAGCCCTTTGGCTGCCCCAAAAACGCAATAATACCAAAAGTTACGCATTTTTGAGAAAATGTTTAAGTTTCGTTGTTTATTAGGCTCACAAGAATCTAGATATCAAATTTTGTACCTTCAACTTGTTTGTAACGAAACAAAGCGGTACAATGAGGCTGTATATTCGAAAGGCAGTCTTGAATTAAATAATTTTTGCGTTTTTTTTTTTTAATTTTCGTAATAATAATATACTTTTCATAGTTGTATAATTTCGAACAGTTGGCTTCTATAGTTTGGCAGTTATCTTCGAATATTTGCTACGAGGAAATCTTTATTTTAATTCACGTTTTTTTTTTGGCAAATTTTGAGTTTCTAGACAGACGGCCATGGCACATGTTAATCCCAGGCTATCGTAGTCAAGAAGAACGAAGAAATTCTCGAAAATGGTAAAATTTTCTAAATTATACTTGAATGAAGCATTTCATAAATAATGTTGCTTTCTATGAACAATTAATTAAATTGAATTAAGAAAGGTCATTGTCAGCCTGGTATACTGAACCTCTATAATTTTCACTTTTGCTTAACAAATCAATGTGCAGAAGAAAATGTCAGAGCCCAGTAAGTAATTAACACTCGGCTTATATCAATCAAAGAGCTGGGTATGGGCTTCTAAACTGTGAGTACTTTTAATTGAACGCTACAAGAGGGATGTGCATTAATAAGGAAATCAATTTAAATCTCAGTGAGCTGCCAAAGGCATGAGAAAAACTTTGAATTTCGAAAAAAAGTGAAGAAATCTGCGGGCGTAGGATCAATGGTGCAATGGTGTTTAGGGTTTAGGGTGTTAAGTGCAGGTCGAGGGGTGTCCCACGTCTAGTGGCTGCAAAAATAATTCAATGAAGCAATAAGTTTCAATTGAAGTAAATATAATGTTGCCAGGCCAAGGTCATGAGATACATTTCATTGGAAATTGTTTTTAAACCAAACAAGCAACCCAAGTTTATTTACTTTTAAAAATTTTGTTTACTATGTAATAGTTGGCTTAGTTACAGTAGTCGATATAGTTTTGTTAGTTTTTAATCTAATCAATGCATTCATGTAATGTACAATTTCTTTAATAAGCCCACTGATAATGAAAGTTTTAGAAGGTGTTAAGTTTAGAGAGCCATGCAAGTAAGCTTTAGTTTCTAGGCATTAGCTGGCTGCGCAGTATCAGTAATTCGTTCCGGAAATTAGTAAACGTAAAGTTATATTAATTTTTTTTTTTAAATAAATGTCTTGACTTTTATCAATATTTTTCGAAATAGTTACAACTCCTTAGTAACTTGGAAAATGCTGAGCTTGTTCATTACACTGTTGTTACTACGCGTCGGTTTGGGCTTGCAGCCTGGCGAACAGGCGCCCATTGTGACCACCAGCTTGGGCTGCATCACGGGTAGCATAATGAAAAATTTTGCTGATGAACCATTTTTTGCCTATAGAGGTATACCCTATGCTAAGCCACCCGTAGGTGAGCTAAGATTTGCCAAGCCAGAACCAGTGGAAGCTTGGGGTACAGATATACAGCTAGATGGTACTAAGGATTCCTTGATGTGCCCACAGGCGCTAACTGAGGATTTAATGACTGAAGATTGCCTAAAAATTAATGTGTATGTCAAAAAATTTGGCTCACAACTGCCAGTGCTGGTCTTTATACACGGTGGCGGTAATACGCAAGGCAGTGCACATAGCTCTTATGATGCTGGTCCGGAGTATATGATGAATCATGATGTAATTTTTGTAAGCTTTAACTATCGCCTAGGCGCCTTGGGTTTTCTAAGCACTGGAGCTAAGACCATATACAGTGGCAATTATGCTTACTACGATCAGCTGTTGGCACTTCAATGGGTACAATCGCATATTGACGACTTTGGTGGCGATGCCAAACGTGTGACCATCATGGGCATGAATGCGGGTTCAATGGCGGTAAGCTTACACTTGGCTTCACCTTTGTCCAAAGATCTCTTCCATGGTGCCATACTTATGAGCGGTGCAGCTACAAGTCATTATGACATTAATAATTTATACTGGACACAAAAGTTGGCCTGGGAAGTGGGTTGCCCCATATATGAACCCAACGATGTGATTGGTTGCTTACGCAATGTGCCTTGGCAGCGTATTGCTAGTGTCTGCGCCAATTTTGAGCCCTACGGATTTGTTAATCTTAAATGGAACTATGAGATTGATGGCGACTTTCTACCAAAACATCCTAGCGTGCTTATTGCAAGTGGTAACTTTAATCGCGTGCCATTGTTGGTTAGCTACACGGCCAACGAATTGGATTACTCTGCTAGTCGTAAGTGCCTTGAATACAAAAAAACATATATGTCTAACTTACTATTACCTTAGAGCATGTAAACAACGACTATCTTTTGGACGACTTTAATAAGGATTTCATCTACTATGCACCTGGTCTATTCCAATACAAACCCAATGATCGCAAAAGCATGCGTTTGAAGAATTTTTATTTGGGCACAAATGTGCAGCAAATTAATCAGCATAATATTGAAGCATTTGGTAAAATATTTTCTGATAGCATTATTGGTCATGGTGTCTATCGCTTGGTAGACTTGGCCAGAGCACACACCAAGGTGTATTACTCGCGATTTGACCATATAAGTGAGAGAAGTGCATCACCTGTGACGCAAGAAAATAAACATAAAGGTGTGGCACATGCTGATGACTTACAGTATGTGGTGACTGGACAAAGACATGGCACACTCTTGCCCAAGAATCATACAGATATCTTTATGATGGAGCGCCTGACGCATTGGTTCGCACACTTTGTGGAAACGGGGTAGGTTTTCTTTAACTCTAACATTGACTACATCTTATTGACTCGGCATATTTTACAGCCGGCCGCTGGATGACTCCCAGCAGTGGCCTTCCAGTAATGCAACACATTTTCATTTGTTTTATAATAATAAGACGACTCATATTGGTAAACTTGCCTATGCCGAACGTTATGTACTTTGGGACGAACTATTTCCCAGGAGCAGTAGTTCAATATTAAATGCGCGAATTCAACTATGCTTGCTAGGAGTGCTGCTGAGCGTCTTGATACAGAAATTATTTTAACTATGTAAAACATAAAAATTGTATAATTTTTTTGTGCATATATTATAAATTTTTTGGGGTTTCCTTCATTTAATAAAATAAACTGCGATCTGGAAAGATATTGATAGGAGACTGAGCAAAGTCTTCACAAAAAAGAGCAAAAAAAGGCATCAACGGCAATAATAGATAGAACCCCAGTCAAGGCACTTACGCTGCAGTGTGAGGGGAAAATTCTCTGAAGAAACATCTTTTTATGGGATTGGAGCCTCAGTTCCTCACGAACCAGTCACAAACATTAACACATCGGCACACCTTATTCCATAAAACCCGGCAGAGTAGTCAAGGGTCCAATAACATATAAAGAAACCCTAATTTAGAGCATTTCGTCTTCGGGGGAAAAGTCCTTGAAGGAACTCCTTTTCAAAGTTCAATCAATCTATGACTGTTAATTTGTGGTACAATGGTCTCCAGCCTTAGATCGTAGTTCAAGGTGGAGTTTCTCACGTATCTGTCGCAATTAGCTATTCATTGCAAGGTCTTATTATTTTCTCTTTGCAGTAAATATCATATATGATATTACATATATGTAGTTTACACCAAACTAAAGAGCATCCCCTTGTTATCGATATATGCAATCCGTCCGTTTCGGATTGCCTCTTTTTCCGTCCAAGAACGTCTTTAGCGTCAGCAGAATATCGCTGGTTAAAACTATTTCCCTTAAACTTAACTTACATATCCAGTGTACTGATGTAAGCGAGGGTCTAACGTTTTAAGTTCCATGTCTTAATACAGAAATTGTATTTGTATGAAACAAAACAAGTAAAGGATTGGAGGTGTGCTAGGTCTAACGACTTTCACACAATGTTTTACGTTCTTGGTTTCGCCGTATCCGAATCCGAGGTTTTACCCCAGCCTCGTAGGACATCGGCATTGGAAACAGAATTTATATGAGATAACGTAACATTGCTTAGCAAAAAAAAAATATTGCGATTTTCGGGTTCGGAGATCAGATAAAGTTTACGATATCCATGGCCCAAAAACCCCCAGCACATTTAGAGTTAGTAAATAACCTAAAATCTTTATTAAATGAAGTATTTTGAAGGTATTCTTAGAGCACTTATATGCTGCTTTGGATTCGGATTCAGCGACCCAAAAAAATTATCAGACAGTCGAAGTCGAAAAAGCATTTTTATGGCGTATTTAAAGTTATGTTATAACTCACAAAAAAATTATGGCTAACGTTAAAGTCGGGCGCGTACGACTTTGGGATACCCTGTACTATCACATTGCAATCAAATCCGGTATATTGCTTAAGAACTCCAACAGCTCCTATTGGGAGCTACTTGATATAGTCAACCGATTTTGATAAAATTTGGTACAGTATTGAAGATCTCTAAAAAACTTCCGAATGCCAAGTTTGGTTACGATATCATGATAAACAAACGAATTATCCATCTAAACTTTTGGCTTTTTTCGAGGTCCTCTGAAACACCCCTTTGGGAGCTATATAATGTAACCCCGATATCAAAACAATAAAATAAACTTGTCTCCTATGGAATAATAAGGGATCTAATCTGAAAGTTTGGTTGCTCTAGCTCTTACCATCTGTGAGATCTGGGCGGACAGACTGATAGACGGGCATGGGTATATCGACTTCTCTAGTCACCCTGATCATATTTTGGGTAACTTTGGGGGGTCTCCGACATACATTTTTGGCTTGCACAAACTTAATATACCCTTACAGGTACAGGGTATAAAAATCAACATATTACTTTATTGAGCACAACATTTAAGTACAAACTAAAACATACGTATTCGATAACTATTTCTTGCAAGTTTTTTCGCACTCTCTTTTGTTATGGAATTGATTGTTATTGCCATGGCAGCCGCTGTAATAGAATGTAATGCACTCATTGGTATCCTGACGATAGGTCCACCTTTCTATCAAGGCGTGGCAGGTGCCCACTTTGCCAAGCTCCTCACTGCAGGCGCCTAAGAGAGCAGTTAGCACAAATTTTATTGCAGATAATACCAAAAACACGGAATTTTTTTTTTTTGAAACAACTTACGTCGCGTGTTGGAGACCACAGCGGAGAGCACAGCGCCGAGCATAGCGCAGAGCACAACTAGTAGAGCAAACAATTTCATCTTGAATTTAGTTTTTATAATATTTTTTTAAGTTTTTTTTTGAGACGTTTTTGCGGAAACAAGTTCAGACCTTTGGGCAGCTGCTTACTGAATGCTCGCAACAGATGCGTCCGGGGTATTATAGGCAAAACCGGCTGAAACTCTCTGTAATGGCTTATCGGTCTACTGGCGCGGGTCGGGTCAAGTTCGATTCGAATTCGATTTCGGTTTCGTTAAGTATGCACAAACACAAAAAAAATATTACAAAAATTTATTTATTTTGGTTACGATATCTTCATAAACAAACGAAGCACAAAAAATTTTGTAAAAAAAAAACGTGAGCTATATGCTATAAATTAATAAATGTATAAGTTTATTTATTTTATAAATTATTATATTATTTTAAATTGCACTATATGCATTTGATTTAGGCAACACTATGTGCTTGGAGTTAAATCCAATTACAGACTAAAGCTTAATTCTAGCTTATGTTATAGTGAGACCTTAAACTGAGCTGTTGATGCGTCTTGCTCTGAGCTTTGCTTAAGAGAAATATTATCTTAAGAGCACAGACATAATAAAGCTTATTATTCATGAACAGATGGACAAAATATCATTATATGTGGCAATGCTATGAAAGGAAGGTCTTAACTTATAGTCAACCGATTTCGATTCCAGTGCTTGGAAACTATAAAAAACTCGCGAATGCCAAATTTGGTTACGATATCTTCCTAAACAAACGAATTATCCATCCAAAACTTTTTGTTTTTTTCGAGGCCCTCTGAAACACCCATATGGGAGCCCCATATCGAAAAAATAAAATAAACTTGTGTCTCCTGATATAATAATGCATCTTATCTGAAAATTTGGTATTTTTGAGTTACTTAACTAATATTCGTAAGCAACCATGTAAAAAGAATTTTCAGCGGTATTGTATAGAACAGGTTCGACGGTTGCGGTTCCCTTTCCTTAAAGTATATAACATTTTTTTCAACAAATAAAGATTGAGTTGTAATCAATGAGTGAAAATGTCACTCAAAGTTACTTTGAGCTTAAACAGCTAAAATGCTCAATTTTACTATTAATCAAATTCATAGAAGCTAAAATTAGCTACTATTATGATATTGTGAATCTAGCAGGTAATCGCAGAATTTGATAGGCTCGTCAAATAATCGGGGTATACAGCGATAAAGTGATTTGAGAATTCTTTAGTATAAGTTTGCAAACGAATGCTCATGGAAGTGCTTTTGGAAATAAGAACGCGTTATAATTATTCAATTAATTTTGCAAATTACTAAAGAATTCTTTAAAATTTTAAAGATGTTCGCGGTACTCAGTTATCTGCTGCTACTTAGTTCCGTTTCGGCGTTGGAAACTCGCGAAGATCCACCTTTGGTGCGCACCAGTTTGGGTCAAATTCAGGGAGGCACAATGACTACTTTTGAAGGCGAAACTATTTATGCGTTTCGCGGCATACCCTATGCCAAACCTCCCATAGGGGAGCTGAGATTTGCCAAACCAGAACCCATAGAAGCTTGGGGTGACGATGTCGTGCTAAAAGCTACCTCAGATTCGTTGGTCTGTCCACAGGCAGGTCTGACTATATTTATGAGTGAGGACTGTCTCAAAATAAATGTGTTTACCAAAGAACTGGAGGCCGCCTTGCCGGTAATTGTTTACATACACGGGGGTGCCAATGTTGCGGGTAGCGGACATAGTCTTTATGAAGCTGGACCGCAGTATCTGCTGGATCAGGAGCTAGTTTTTGTAGCATTTAATTATCGCCTGGGCGCACTTGGCTTTCTAAGCACAGGCGCCAACAGCAGGTACAGCGGCAACTATGGCTACTATGATCAGGTATTGGCCTTACAATGGGTGCAGTCACATATCTCTAACTTTGGAGGTGATCCCAATAAGGTGACCATATTGGGCATGAGCGCAGGTTCAATGGCTGTAAGTTTGCACTTGGCTTCACCTTTGTCAAAGGGTCTATTTCAACATGCCATACTTATGAGTGGAGCGGCTACAAATCACTACAATATAGATAATGTTTACTGGACGCGCAAATTGGCCTGGGAACTGGGCTGTCCAATGTATGAACCTCATGATGTGGTGGGCTGTCTACGTAATGTTACTTGGCAGAACATAGTGGAAGCTTGTGCGCGCTGGGAACCCTACAGTTTTGTTAATATGAAATGGAACTATGAAGTAGCTGACAATTTTATGCCCAAACATCCTAGTGAGCTAATAGAGTCTGGAGACTTTAATCGCGTGCCTTTATTGGTTAGCTATACTACCAATGAGTTTGACTATAGTGGATACAGTGGGTGCAAATAACTCATACGATTTAAAATATAGCTAATTGCCTTTTATTTTTAGAACATCTGGATAATCCTTACTTGCTGCATGATATAAATGCGCATTTTAATGACTATGCGCCGGAACTTTTTCTTTACCAAAAAGATGACCAAAAGAGTGCGCGCATTAAGGACTTTTATCTTGGCAAGCATGTAGCAGAGCTCAATACAACAAACATTGAAGACTTTGGTCACATTTTTTCGGATAGCATTATAGGGCATGGTGTTTATCGTTTGGTGGATTTGTCCAGAAAATATACCAATGTCTACTATTCACGCATGAGCTATATAGGACAACGTAGCGTGTTTGCGCCCATGACGGAGCAGAACAAGCCCATGGGTGTGGGTCATGCAGACGATTTGCAGTATGTCATGCCAGGCAGCTGGTACGGCACAACGCTAGCCAAAAATCATACGGATATCTTTATGATGAAGCGTCTAACGCAATGGTTTGCCAATTTTGCCAAAGAGGGGTAAGCCATCTTTATATTTCTTATATTTTGTTTAATATTTGCTGTTTTATAGAATGCCGCCAGGTGATCCAGAAGACTGGCCAGCATGCAATGCAAGCCATATAACAATGCTCTTCAATAATATCAACACGAAAATAGGCGATCTTGCATATGCCGAACGTTATGCACTGTGGGATGAATTATTTCCCAAGCCTAACGCAGGTAGTGGAGCAGCTGCTACATATCGCTCAAAATTTTGGAGTATAATAATATTAATAATACTTTGTTGTGGAGTAAAATTTTTACAACAGTCCTCAAAGACCACGTTATAAAAAATAATTTCCGCGGGGTTAGATGCATGTTGACTTTAATAAATTTAAAATTAAGAAAAAAAAAGTTTTATAAAACACTGGTTATTCGATAAAATAAACATCACAATCTTTTTAGTGTATTTGTAAAACAATGTCAACTTGTTCATCTTTAGTTTGTTTTCATAAGATTTGACAAAAACATGGCAGTCAACATGGCTAACAGCAATCCTTTAAAAAAATACAACCAGTAAAATAATTCCTTTAGATTTAAGAATTTCTGATATTCACAGACGTCTTTCTTCTTTGATATTTGTATAACTGCTGCACGTTGTTCTTCCTGAACTAAATTAACTATCGCTGCACTAGTTGTATTACGAGCATTATGTTCTTCTGTAAAATTTTCTTCCATATCTACTATATTATGCGCATCTATGCTGAGTAGATAGTTGATCCATTGCTCGGAACTGGCTGTAGTTATGCCTAAGAAAGATTTTAGTTTTTAAATGTTCGCTTTTATATCGATAAGTTTTTACTAGGTGCATCGCGTAAATTTATAGCTAGAAAATCATCTTCATCGTATGGCACTATATATGGCCCATCACCAGATGCTCCCATATCCACTTCTTTAAGCTCTGCATCTAACCAAGTCTAAAGTAAAATACGCAAATTAAAGTAGCTTGAAAGATTTGAAAATAAATATTAAACTACAAATTTGAAACTTATCTTATTAGGGTGTTCATATTGTCGGGCAAAAATGCATAAAGGCAAAAGTTCAAAGTGTCCAACCACAACTTACTTCACAAAAAAAATTATTTTATGCCTGATCCAGACCCTTAAAATGTAATGCACTTTTGCCCAAAACTGTCTTGCAAATAGCTGCAATATATATCAGTGTGTACACATTTTTTTTATACCATTTTTGGTATTATTTAGTGCTTGTTGTGAGACAGCAACATAAACAGATGTTTGAAAAAACAAACAGCAAGCACATATTGCACAATTGTCCAAAAAGTAAATATTTTATGCTTTTTTCTGGCATTTTCTCCTATAAAAGATGCCGAAACAAACAGCTGATTGTTTTCGCATACGTTATAAGTCTAGCACTTTTGCACTCATGCCTAGTAGTTGCGTTTGTTCACGTCATGTCTCGCGCACTTTGATTTTAATGCATTTATGCACATTTGCCTTTGTGTTTCCCTGAACGGATTTGTTTAAATCTAAATTTCGTTCATTCAAAGCATTGATGCTTACCTGCGGATTAGTCTCTAGTACATTGATAGAACTGCTTGATCCGCCTGAAGAACTAGCTGCCTCATGTGCTTCTGATGAACGTACACTTATCAAGCGCACTGTTTTTAGTGGACTTTCATCATCATCCAAGTCATTTTCATCAATAAATCTTGGACGTTTAGCCATTTTACTATAGTAAAATGTTCGTTTACAATAAATAAAAAAGTTATGGTTTGACGTGAAAATCAAAACTAACTTGGATTGACAGCTGTTGAAGAACCTTTTTCTTAATTCAAAAGGCTACTAGTTTGGATGGTGCCATCTGGTGGGGAATGCTGCACTGATTCTTGTTCTTGTCAATTTCTTCAGCTTCTTAGCTAATTTAAATGGAGCATTTAGCTAAAAAGTGTCATCGTTTTCTTTTGTAACTCCGATTAAAAGAGTAGCAATTCGTTTGGTGGCGTAGGCTAGTTGAAATGTTTTGACAGGAAATTCAAAGCTATAAGCACAATGGACTGATGGTCCTTTAAACTGAAAGAAACCTTGAGTACAAAGCTTGCTCAGCGTGCAATCAATAAAGAGTACAATTTTGTTTCGCGAGAGATAAGTGTTCTTCGCAAGGCCATAAGTACAAACAAGATTTGGTTTTGAGCTATGCCCGATTTAAACAATCAGCTGTTGATATTGCATAATTCAGAAAAGCTCATTTTGATTATTTCAGCTCTGTTCCAAGAACGAGAGTTTGGGTTGAATTCCAGAATTCAAATATATACATTAGTAGATCTTCTTGAAGACATTTGCAAATTTAAAAGAAAGAATACTTAGGGAGCACTCAGAAAGGTACTTGGATAAGCGCATTTCGAAAACTTAAAACAGGGTCCAAATACAATATATATTTTGTGCTACCCAAAATTTTTTAAGAAAATATGTTTAGCTCAACCCAAGCCAAGAATTCTGAAATTCAACCATACAGAGATATCTTACTTTCTATATAATCTTCAAAGAGCATTTTTTTAAACTTTAAATTACTAAAACAGCATGAAAGATAGTTAAAATTTAAGGTAACACTAGTCGACGATGAAAAATCTCCAGAGATTAGACTTATACTTTATGTTAGGGCAATGTTTCAGTATTCAAAAACCAATTTTTGTTTTACATTTTGGAAAGGTAGTCTACTCTAGTTTTGATAAAAATCAAAATAATGAAAAAATTCGAATGTGAAACCGTATTTTGGAAAATGTAATTTTTTACAAAAATAGCCATAAAAAAACTCAAGCCATGGGAGAATAACACAAAAATCGATTTTCGAATGCTGAAACATTGCCCTAACATAAAATATAAGTCTCATCACTGGAGAAAAAAAAAGTGTTAAGTTTGTCGACTAGTGTAAACTTAGTACAGTAGTAATTAGTTGAAGTGCTACAAAATTTCATACTGATAACTTATCAGTATATTACCATAACATATCTTTGGAGTGAAAAATCTAAACAATTTATATGTCGTAAATAATGTTTATAATACCAATATTGTAGGAAAAACATAAAAACATTTAATTTATTGTGTAAGTTAGCAGTTAAACGAAGCTACTCATTTTTCGCTCGGAATTTTTATCTATATGATTCACAAATTATTCAATTTAAATTGAATGTTATTTATAGAGGGATAACACTGGGCAATTATTATCGGTGCCATAAAGCATTGCTTATAAATAAAATGCATCTGTATAACTACAAATATTGTATATAATATGGAGTCAAATAAAATATGTGTTGGGTAAAAAATGAGTAATAAGTCAAATGAGGCCAAAAAATGGTTCAAGTCGGAATAAAGACAGAAGGTAAGATGAAAATTGCAGAAAAATTACACAGGCCTACAAATACCGTGGTCATGTCAGTTGTTGGAAAGCTATGGGTCATTTTCGAAGTAATTTGCTGCGTATCTTGAGATATTTGAGGGTTCATAACCTCAAAAGTAGGAAAAAATTCAGTTTTCTCAAATATCTCAAAATCCCAACGTGATGGGCCAATTCTGGCCCCGGATTCGGATACTACGCAGCAAATTATTTTGAAAATGACCCATAGCTTTCCAACAACTAAACCATGTTGGTCTGTGTTATGGGTCCACAAATCATGGTCAAGTTCAAAACTTATCAAAATAGTTTTTTTTTACAAATATGTTTGAGGATAATTTTTTTTAGCGATTCCTAGAAGTCTCTAGAAATATGATGCGAGCAAATATTTCACAGTATCACAAAAAAAGGAACATGGGATCACAGTTTTCCAATACAAAAACTGAATGGTTTCTGATTTGCTGCCATTTAAAAATTAATTCCGATTTTGCGCACAACCAAATGTTCCAAGTCGGGAACAGCAAGTCCAATAAAAGACAAAATATAGTGGGTCTGTTCCACTGTACCAGTATTCCTCAAGTATTCTTCAAAGAATCCCTCTGCTTCCAGACAACAATAGCAGTGGAAATCGCTCATCTCCAGTAACTTGGGCAAAAAGAGAGTCGGGCAGGCAGGACTGTAGCATTCTCAGACGAACACAGTGGAAATTAAGAGATATTATAGTAATGTCTCGGCTTTACAGGAACTAGCATGCGAACCACGCCGGCCGCAACGCCCCCTAGGTTTTAATTGAATTTAAATTTTCATATAGCTGATGTCTAGGCAGTAAACATTTTAAAAATCAACGATATTTCGCCGAAATAGATAGCTATTTTAGATGGGGTATTCCACATATTTTGTTGTTTATATTTACATTTTATAAAATACATTTATTATATTTTATTGAATTTTTTGTGTTTCATAAGGAAAAAAACATAGGGATGGACTGAGCCCTTGGGGCCCCTATCTACGCCACTGTTTCGACAACTTCAGTAATCAATTGTTTTAAGTATTAGTCTAAGATTATCTTAAAAACGAATCTTTTAACAAAAAAAAAAAATTCGTTAATTACTTAATTATATAATATAAGTAGGTAAAGGTTTATCTTATATATTTTTAGCAAAACAAGTTCTTGAGATAACCACCAAGTGAGTAAAAGTGAGTCAGTAAAAGTGAACCAACATAAGCTTGGACGCTTGTCAATACTCACTATCATAAGGACTGATAATGATAATGAGATTTTTAAAGCAAATTTACGGTTGCATGGCTTATCGAAAAGATAATTCTTGGTATATTGCGATTGTGCACCGTTTGTACAGCGTCAATTCGTAAGAGTCAGTGCTCTCGAGTGGTTGTCAACATTTGGAACGTTTTTTTGGAATACCTAAAATGCATACGAAAATATTTGGCCTATTTGCTGCTCTATGGCTGCTGAGCGCCTGTGTAATAGCTCAAGATGAAGCACCCGTAATAGAAACCAGCTTGGGTCGCCTTAAGGGCAGCAAAATGGAAACCTTTGAAGGAAAAACAATTTACGCCTATCGTGGAATACCCTATGCCAAGCCACCGCTAGGCGAGCTCAGGTTTGTCAAGCCGCAGCCCGTGGAAGCTTGGGGTAATGATGTGACATTGGATGCTACGGCAGATTCGTTAATCTGTCCACAGCCGGCGGATACGAATATAATGAGCGAGGATTGCTTAAAATTAAATGTGTTCACCAAGAACATTACAGCCCAGTTGCCAGTTGTCGTATTCATACATGGTGGCGGTAATGTCGAGGGCAGTGGTCATAGCGTCTACGAGGCCGGACCGCAGTATCTACTCGATCAAGATTTGGTTTTTGTGGCCTTTAACTATCGTCTGGGTGCTTTGGGATTTCTAAGCACAGGAGCCGACAGCCAGTACAGTGGAAATTATGCCTTCTACGATCAGTTGCTGGCGCTACAATGGATACAGACGCATATAGCTCATTTTGGCGGAGATCCGAAGAGTGTAACAATTATGGGTTTAAGCGCCGGCGGCATGGCCATTAGTCTGCACTTGGCGTCACCACTAGCCGAGGGTCTCTTCCATCGAGCCATACTTATGAGCGGTGCGTCCACAAATCACTACAACATTGACAACGTACACTGGACACGAAAATTGGCCTGGGAAGTGGGTTGCCCCAAGTATGAGCCAAACGATGTGGTTGCTTGCCTACGAAATGTCACCTGGCAGCGCATTGCGGAAACTTGTGCAAAATGGGAGCCATATAGATTTGTAAATGTCAAATGGAACTATGAGATTGATGGCTATTTTTTGCAAGCACATCCAAGTGAACTTATACATTTTGGGCAGTTCCAGCAAATGCCGCTGCTGGTTAGCTATACGGCCAACGAGTTGGATTACTCGGGTTACAGTATGTGAAATGCTTTATAACTTATATGATTAATATTATCTGTTCTTTTGCTATCTAGAGCATCTGGAAAGTGGAGTGTTGTTGCATGATATAAGTCAACATTTTGAGAAATATGCGCCGCAACTTTTTAACATAAAGCCGGACAAGACCAAAAGTCATCGTATTAAAGATTTTTATCTGGGCGAGAATATTGCTGACATAAATGAAACAAATGTGGAACAGTTTGGGGAGATCTTTTCGGACAGCATTATTGGACATGGTGTTTATCGCTTTGTGAATATGGCCAGAAGGCACACTAAGGTATATTATTCGCGCATGGATTATATAGGAGAGCGTAGTCTTTCTGCGCCTAATACGACGCAGGGCAAGCCCATGGGCGTAGCACATGGTGATGATTTGCAGTATGTTATGCCGGGCACTTGGCATAATGAGCTCATGCCAAAGGATCATCCCGATGTCTTGATGATGAAACGCATGACTCAATTGGTCGCCCACTTTGCCAAAGAGGGGTAAGTAGTTCGCTATCTACCATATTGATAGAATGTCTGGTATTAAATAACAGCTTTTTCCAAGCTGAAATGTGAGACTTATGCAAATGTGCATCATGACTTCTGTCGTGCGATAAAAAGTACCCAAAATCGACCCTGCACTTCTTAGAAATCGCACCCTGCATCTGCTTAATCCCTTCTCTGAGGATCTGAACTGTCTGGCGGAAACTGATGCTTGTTACCGACTCCAAAATATGTCTCAGAAAGTAAAGAGATAAAGCAGCAATTACGGCGCCACCTCATCTATTTCACCCAATTACATCTTGATCGTCCCTCCTCTAAGCCCACCAACCAGCATTTTCAGTTCCTTTTCTTGTTATAAGGTATTATAATGTAGCACAAAGTATCTGGATGACTTAGGCAGCCCCACTTATCTAACCTAACCTAGTCGAATGTGCTGGTGAGGTTACACCCCATGTTAAGTTAAAACTTCTAGGACAGCGGAATAGAGTCCTTCTTAGATGATCGCCAACAAGCTAGCGAAAAACGGTACGGTTTAGCCTCTAATAGGGACAGAACTATTCCACTTAGAGCTGCTTGGGTAAGAATAGAGACCCAAACAAACCGCAGATTGGACCAGTACGGTCTAGCAACTGTTCGGTTCTAATTACTTCAGTTGGTTTAAGCAAATCTCCAAAATGAGCAGAAATCTCACAAAACGAAAAGAAGAAAGTCGTGCCTCCTCCCGACGCTCGATGTTCATTAGTCGCAACTCGCCCTGGTCATTAGGTTTATTTGGATCATCGAATAGATTGCAGAGTTTTAAGGCTAGACGGGTTGAGGATAGATACTAAGAATTATAGTCCATTATTTCCTACTTCCATGGTAATAATATTAATACCCTTCATCTTTATAGCACGCCGTCGGAAGACTTCGACCAGTGGCTACCCTGTAACACCACAACCATGCAGCTGCTCTACAATAATGAGCAAACTCGCATAGGAGAACCGGCCTATATGGAACGCTATGCGCTCTGGGATGAGCTATATCCGCTGCGTATAGCCAGCGGTGGCGCTCGTATACAACTTGGATTTCTTGCCGCATTACTTTGTGGGATCTTCTGGAAATTATTGTAGCTATTAGGCGTTGAAAAAGCTTATCAATGAGCCGTTAAGATTACGCTAATGACATTACTCGCTTGTATCTAACAACTATTTACTTTGATTAATTAATCAACAAAGGCGTGAGATTTTTCGTGTTTAAGTTCGTGTGTGAGTTTGTTTGTCTGTGTAGTGCTGCCTTTGGGCAATTAGTCTTTGGGGCAGCTTAAATATACATTA